>PVIW01002288.1:55703-228356 GCA_004026585.1 Noctilio leporinus
ATAGAAATTAAGTCCATTAAAAAATTTTGCAAAGAACATCACTGGCCTAGGAAAAGTATTCTTTTTTTTTCTTTCTTTCTTTTTTTTTTTTTTTTAACATTTTACACCCATCCCCCAATTTTTTTTTTTTTAAATTTTTTTTATTATTTTTCAGAGAGAGGGGAAGGGAGAGAGGCAGAGAGAGAGAGAAATATCAATGTATGGTTGCCTTTCACCTGCCTCCAGCTATGGATCTGGCTGGAGACCTGGCTTGCAACCTGGTTATGTTGCCCTGGCTGGGAATTGAACCAGTGACCTTTGGGTTCACAGGCCGGCACCTTATCCACTATGCCACCAGCCAGGGCTGTTTTTTTTTTTTTTTTTTTTTTTACTGACTTCTGGGCATAATAGTCTTACTGCTAACTTATTAAATTATTTAAAAAGTGGTGATTACTCAGGACTATCTACATAGTCTTTGTGTAAACTTAAAACGTTTTTTCTCCATTTTCTATATCCTTACAAGTCATTATAGAGGCTCTGTCTATTGTTAAAATATTGATATTAATTTTTCAAAGAAAACAGACTTTGAAAAATACATTTGGAGATTTTAGGAGTCAGACCATAGGTCCTAATTTAAGAGACAGTGGATGAGAAGGATCTAGACATGCTCGCTTTTTGTCTTTTTTTTTTTTTTTTAAGAGCATTAATAGTTCACTTCTATTTAAATGAAAGCCTGTGCAGGGTAGAGAGAAAGTGCTGTTTCTTTCTGGGGTTAGGAGATTAGAAAGGTCTAATAAAGAAGTTGATTTTATGCCATTTTGAAAAATAAGGCAGTACTGATAGGTCAACAGCATGTTTGAGTAGGGGCACTCTAGGAAAAGGAAGCATCAAAATAATTACAAAGTGGCCTGAAATCATGGAGCAGAGCAGAAGAGCATATTTAATGAAGTTATGATGTTTCTATTTGGCTAATTGCATGTGCTAAAGCAAGGAAACCTGAAATATGGAAAGAAGATGAAAAATATGGAGAAAAATAATGTTGAATTGCAAAGTGAAAAGTAGATGTAAACTTTACCACAATGTGAGTGTGGAGACTCAAGAGGGTTGCTGGGGCTCCCACAGGCAGTATCAGAAGATCTGGAAGGATATTTTAGTGATTGGGGGGTTCCCTGTGTAGGGTCTAAATCCCAAGTTGAGTATCCTAGTCTACAACATCAGAACCAGAAAGGAACCCGGATAACGTCCATCTATGAAAAGCAGCACCATTCCTATTGTTCCTGTCATTCCTATCTGCCAAGAAGACACAGATGGAAACACAGAGAGCCTCCTAACGGGCCAACACATACAATTTTATTTGCAGTCACTGACCCTGGGCTCCAGCAAAGGGAGGGCAGAGTGGACTAGAGATCCTTGAGGTGAGTCTGGGGTTGATGGCTTCTGGGAGAGAACTGATGGAACAGCAGCCAGGATCCCTGACTCATTTCCCATACTGCAGGAGCCATCTTGCTCAGGCAGACCACTCCTCTCCAAGTGACATGAGCCTGAGGGGAAGCAATAAACCAGCCCATAGGAGTTACTCTACCTCACCCTGTGGTGCTTATACCAAGCTGCAGATTACAGATTGATTAGCTTAACAACTGAGCAGATTAATGAATGATTAGTTTAACAACTAAAGTATAAATTATAAAGTAGCAGCCAAAACAGAAACACAAAGATACTAACCCAAAATGAAAAAACAAGGGAATTCTCCAAAAGAACAACTAGATAAAATGGAAACAAGCAATTGCTCAGAGAGTTTAATGATATAAATAGAAAAGAAAAAAAAACAAAAACAAAAAGAATACTCAAAAAGACACAGAAACCATAAAAAAAGACCATTCAGAAATAAAAAACACAGTATCTGAAAAAATAATACACTAGAAGTAGTAAACAGTACATAGATTAGATGAAGCAGAGGATCACATCAATAACTTCTAAGACAAGGTAAGAAAAAAGAAAAATCTCAGGCATAGCAGGAAAAAGAAAAAAAAAATTTAATGAGAAAAGCTTAAAAAACATTTTGAACAACATGAAGCATAACATCCACATCACTGGAATGCCAGAATGAAAAGGGAACAAGTAAGGGGTCATCAACCTATTTAAAGAAATAATGACAAACTGATCTAACCTGGTGAAGAAAAAAATACACACAAGTCCAAGAAGCTCAGAAAGTCCCAAAATGTTGGGCTCAAAGAGGCCTACACAAAATCTTAAACATAAGGAGAGAATCCTAAAGTGCCATAGAAGAAAAGAAGGGAGTTACGTACAGGGAGCACCAATTATATTATCATGCGATTACTGAAGAGAAACATTTGAGACCAGAAGGGAGTGACATGAAATATTGAAGGTGATGAAAAAAACTAGGAACTATAACCAAGGCTACTTGACCCACCAAGGCTATCCTTTAAAATCAAAGGAGAAATAAAGAGAGCCCCAGGCAAGAATAAGCTAAAGGAGTTTGTTAACACCAACTAGTAGTGCAACAAATGTAAAAGGGCTTGCTTTAAGAAGGAGAAAAAGATAAAGATGAAAACAGTCTAACAATAAAATGGCACTACATATATATCTATCAATAACCACCTTAAATGTAAATAGCCCGAATGCTTCAATCAAGAGACACATAGTAGCTGAATGGATAAGAAATCAAGACACATATATGCTGCCTCCAAGCGACTCATCTCAGATTGAAAGATACACATAGAATAAAAGCAAAGAGATGGAAAATGATATATCATGCAAATAGAAAAGAAAAAAATCTAGGGTACCAGTACTTATATCCAACAAAGTAGGCTTTAAAACTAAGGCGATCATAAGAGACAAAACACTACATAATGATCAAAGGAACAATCCAACAAGAAGTTATAACCTAATAAACATTTATATACTCAACATAGAAGCACCTAAATATGGGAGGCAAATCTTGATGGATATAAAGGGAGCAATTATCAGAATAATGTCATAGTTGGGGATTTCAGTACACCATTAACTTCAATGGATATATTTTCCAGGCAGAAAATCAAAACGGAGAAAGAGCCTTAAACAACACACACTTGATCAAAGATTTAATTGATATCTCTAGAGCATTTCACACCCAAAACAACAAAATATACATACTTTAAATGCACATGAAGCATTTTCTAGGATAGACTATGTTAGGACATAAAACAAAGTCAATAAATTTAAGAAGATTAAAATCATATCAAGCATCTTCTCTGACCACAATGCTATGAAACTAGAAATTAATCACAATAACAACACTAAAAAACATGCAAAGGCATGAAAGCTAAATAACATTATTAAATAATGAACAGGACAACAACAAGATCAAAGAAGAAATCAGAAGATATCTTGAAACAAATGAAAGTGAGGACACAACAATCCAAAATCTGTGGGACACAGGGAAAGCAATCCTAAGATGGAAATTCATAGTATGACAGGCCTATCTCGCAAAAACAAGAAAAAAGTTCAAATAAACAATCCAACTTCACACTTAAAGAAACTTGAAAAAGATCATCCAACAAAGCCAAAAGTAGAAGAAATAATAAAGAGAAGACATAAACAAAATAGAGTTAAAAAAAAAAAAAAAAAACAGTACAAAAGATGAGAGCAGGTTCTTTGAAAAGATAAACAAGATTGAGAAATCCTTAACCAGACTGATCAAGGAAAAGAAAGAACTGAAATAAATAAAATCAGAAATGAAAGAGAAGAAATAACAACTGACACCAAGGAAGTACTGAGGGTTCTAAGAAAATATTATGAACAACTATATGCCAACAAACTGGACAACCTGAATGAAATGAATAAATTCCTAGAATCATAGTTTTCCAAAACCAAATCAGGAAAATAAGAAAATCTGAATAAACAGATTACATTTAATGAAATTGAAGCAGTAAAAAAACAGGCAAAAGCCCTGGACTGGGTAGTTTTACATGAGAATTTTATCAACCATTGTGAGAAGAACTAACACCTCTGATTCTCAAACTATTTCATACAATGCAAGAGGAGAGAAGGCTTCTAACTCATGTTATAAGGCCAGCACTATCCTATCTCCAAAACCAGATAACACTACAAAGAAAACATCTGTATATAGAATGACATCCCTGATGAACATAGGTGCTAAAATCCTCAACAAAATATTAGCAAACCAAGTACAGCAATGCATCAAACAGATTGTACTCTATGATCAAGAAGGATTTATTCTGAGAATACAAGTTTGGTACAACAATCTCAAATCAATAAACATGATTTACCACATAAACACAATGAAGGATAAATACCACATGATATTAATAGATGCAGAAAAAGCATTTGATAAAATCCAGCACCCATTTATGACAAAACCTCTCAGCATAGTGGGATTAGAGGAAACATACCTAAACATAATAAAAGGAATATATGACAAAACCACTACAAGCATCACACCCAACAGACAAAACCTGTAAGTGTTCCCCTTAAGATCAGGAGCAAGGCAAGAATGTCCACTTTTGCCTCTTATTCAACATTGTACTAGATGTCCTAGCCACAGCAATCAGACAAGAAGAAATAAAACGCATCTAAATTGGAAAGGAAATAGTAAAACTGTCTTTATTCTCAGATGACATGATTCTGTAGATACAGAGTCCCAAAGATTCCACCAAGAACTACTAGAATTGATCAATGAATTCAGCAAGTAGGATATAAAATTAATATCCAGAAATCAGTTTCATTTTTATATGCCAATAATGAACTAGCAGAAATTGAACTAAAGAAAAACACTCTCATTCAAAATTATAATTGTTCAAAAAGAATAAAATACCTAGAAATAAGCCTAATCAAAGATGCAAAAGACCTGTAATTAGAAAATTATAAAACACTGAAGAAGACACAAAAAAGTAGATGCACATATCATGTTCCTGAATAAAAAGAATGAACATAATTAAAATCTCCACACTATCCATTACAATCTATACATTTAACAAAAGTCCTACCAAGATTCCAATCACATTTTTCACAATTTAGAACAAATATTTCAAAAATTTATATGGAACCACAAAAGGCCCTGATAGCAACAGAGATTCTGAGAAAGAAGAAAATTGGAGGAATCATGCCACCTAATATCAAAATATACTGAAAGTTTACAGTAATCAAAACAGCATGGTATTAGCATAAAACAGACACATAGATCAGTGGAACAGAATAGAGAGCCCATAAATAAACCCATACATTCTTGATCAATTAATATTTGACAGAGGAAATAAGCACATACAATGGACTAAAGACAAGTTTATTCAATAAATAACGTTGGAGAAATTCGACAGATACATGAAGAAAAATGAAACTAGCTCACCTTTTTACACCACATATATGAATAAAATCAAAATGAATAAAAGACTTATATGTTAGACCCAAGACTATAAAAATCACAGAAGAAAACACAGGCAGTAAAAATCTCAAACATGGCTTAGGCAGTATTTTTTTTTCTGATATATCTCCTCAGGCAAGGGAAACAAAATAAAAAATCAACAATGGGGCTACAAGAAACCAAAAAGTTCTCATACAGCAAAGGACAACAACAACAAACAGCCCACAGAATGGAAGAACATGTTCTCTGACACATCTGATAAAGAGTTAACATCCAAAATGTACAAAATACTTCAACTCCCATAAATAAACAAATAAATAATCCAATTAAAAATGGACCTGAAGAGACATTCTCCAAGAAGACATACAGATGGCAAACAGACATATGAAAAGATGCTCAACATCACTAATCATCAGAGAAATGCAAATTAAAGCCACAATAAGATATCACCTCTCACCTGTCAGAATAAATCAACAAACAACAAGTCCTGGTGAGGATGTGAAGAAAAGGGAACCCTGGTGCAACTGTTGTTGGGAATGCAGACTGGTGCAGCCACTGTGGAAAGCAGTATGCAGATATACCTCAAAAAATTAAAAATAGATCTGCCTTTTAAATCAGCAATCCCATTTCTGGGATTTTATCTGAAAGAAAACCAAAACACTAATTTGAAAGAACATAAGCATCCCTATGTTCATTGCAGCATTATTTACAATCGCCAAGATATGAAAGCAGTCCAAGTGTCCATCAGTACTAAGTGGATAAAACAACTATGGGGCATTTACACAATGCAATACCCTTTGCAACTGTATGGATGGACCTGAAGAGCATGATGGTAAGTAAAGTAAGTCAGAGAAAGAAAAGCACCATATGATTTCAGTCATACATGGAGTCTAATGAACAAACTGAACTAGCAAGTAAAATGGGGACAGACTCCTAGACAGAGCAAGATGACAGCTATTGGTGGGGGATGTTAGGGGATGCAGGAATTGAGCAAACAGAAAAAGGATTCATGGGCATGGATAGCAGTGTGTTGATTGTTGGGGTCAGGAAGGGGTGGAATGGGAAGGGAATGAAAAAATATATAAAAAATATTAAATTTTTAAAAATCTTGTTGGTTACATGTATTAGAAAGCTTATTTGGCTAATTAGCAATTGTGAACTTCAGTTTAAAAAGTGTGTATCAGTTTCTTCATCTATAAAATAAGGGTAATAACATTGTCTTCTAGTGTTATTATATTTTAACATACCGTGCCATACCAGATGGACCTGCATGCAAGAACTCCAACACAACAGTGGTCCAGAGCATGGATTGAAATTGGGGATCACCGTTCCCATTGTGGTGACCGATAAAGCTTGCTCCTTCAAGTATGTGGCTCTGCCGACCCCTGGAGCCTTGTCATTGATATTACCAGCTGGCAAAGGGGGAAGTGATCAAAGAAAATGTACAACAGCTTTTTCAAGGCTTTGATGAGAAGTAGCATATAGCTCACATTCCATTGGCAAGCATTTGTCACAAGGCCCCACTTGTCACAGGTTCTGGGAAGCTACACATATAGGGTTGTTTTGGGGATTAAATAATGTATTTATATATATATATATAAATATATATATATATTTATATATTTATATAAATATATTGCTAATAAATATATATATTTATATATTTATATAAATATATTGCTAATTAATATATATATTAAATATATATATATATTTATTTATAAATATATATATATATATATATTTGCTTGTTTAAAGGGCTTTAAAGAATGTATGGCACCAACTAAGCACTCAATAAATAATAGGTATTACTATTACTAGTGACTTGGCCATTCTAAGGTATTAAAGGTCTTACAGATCCTCTTTAGTAATGCAAACTAGAGGATGCCACTTTGAGAATATCTCAGCAGTAGAAATAATATTAAATAGGCAAGATAAAATATTGTGCCTTTTCTTTATGAATTCTAAAAGCAATTTTGAACTTGAGACATGTAATATTCATATATTCATATTCTAAAAGAAACTGCAGCATCTTCTACAAGAAAATCTTGCTGGTAATCGAAAGAATCCATGCATGTTATCCTTACCCTTAAGGCGGTGACACTTCCCACCTGGATCTTAGGTAGCAAGATGCAGTTGGGTTTAAGATCATTTCTTCTAATAATAGTGTGCTGCTTTACTCCTGGCTGTGCAAAATTAATTGACACCGATTACGTCCTCCTAATAGTGACCTGGAGTGGTTTGGGGATGACACTGCTGGGCTTCCCACCCCTTCTCTGTGACCTTCAGCAGAGTTGAAAGCAACTCTTCTCTAATGCTTTCATTAATGAGCTGATGCTTCCATTTTGAATGTATTCCTGCAAACTCATCATGAAACTTCTGCCTGACAGTTTTATAAGTTAATGGACTTCAAATGACTCTTCAGTAAGGTGTATACATTTACAAATCACCAGGTAGCCACCATTATGGCTTATATTTGATTAATAAAATTATATTCCCAAATAAACAAACATGAAAGCATGGTGATTCTATTACTTGTCAGCTGAAGCTAGTAACTGCCCTCCCCACTGAGTCGCTCCCCATTTTTATTTTAATAACTTTCTTTCCCGACAGAAAAGAATCCCTTGCAAAGTTACTAGGTACTATAATATCTGCAATGCTAAAGCCACACAATTGACTTCACCCCATTTCTGACTCCAACATTTTCAAATAGAAGCCAGATGAATACTTTCTTTCCCCCAAGTTCTTAATTTTTAAGGGCTCAAGATAGGTATGCTGTTTTCCAACATTTATGTAACATGTATCAATTTAGAAGTTTATCTTTTCTCACTGAAGAGACTTCTAACTTCTTTCATGTTAAAATCTTTTACTAGGCCCTGGATGGTGGCACAGTGGATAAGGCACCAGCCTGCGAACCCAAAGGTCGCTGGTTCGATTCCCAGCCAGGGCACCATAACCAGGCTGCAAGCCAGGTCTCCAGCCAGATCCAAAGCTGGAGGCAGGTGAAAGGCAACCATACATTGATGTTTCTCTCCCTTTCTTTCTCCCTCCCTGACCTTTTCTCTGGAAATAATAAATAAAATCTTTTAAAAATAATCTTTTACTAATAATATTTCTTTGAGTTCCTTGTCATTTGACTTTTTAATAATTTTTTATTATTTCTTTCTATTCAAATTGCAGCTAGAGAACATTCTGAAAATTTGGAAACTCAGAAAACATGAATCATTATTTTTCATTAATTCAAAAAAATGTTAATTGGACATTTACTATGCATCAGGCACTCTGCTGGCTCCAAAACTACTGTGTGAGGGTGGCTAGGAAGACAGCCTGAAATAGTATCTAAATGGCAAACTGAAAAATACATATGAGACTTAGCTAGGAAAAGAGTGTAATAGATAAAAGAGACCTGTATAAGGGTACTATGGTTCAGAGATTACATTGCTTCAGGTCTTTGAAAGGAAGCTCTCCGTCTTACGTTCAGAGAGAGAGAAAGAGAATATTTATCTTCCTGGAACAGATGTGAACTGTCAGTGATAATATAGGGCCACACTATCTTAACAGTTTACAGGCTTTTAAGGTGTATTTGAAGTTCATAAATATTATTATAAAATCATGGCAATGATTACTTTGATAGTTTCCAGTCTTTTCTGAGCTTTTCTCAAAGGCTCTGAGATCCAACATTTAGAGAGCAAGCAGAATGCAGCCCCAAAATTCACACTCCCAGGGAATATAATGGAGAGTGTTTGGGAAGTTTGCTCACAGTGCAAGTCTTCAGGAAAGAGACACAACTTCTAGAGGACAGGCATGAAGCTCTGCCTCCATGTCCTGGAGGAGGAGGAGAAAAACTTGAATCTGCAAGGGAAGGACAATTTCTAACCAGTATAACTGCTGTCAATGTCCTTTTTCTCTTACAAATTGGTTGCAGACTTTAAGTATAAAAATAAGATGAGCATAAGAACATACTTCCAATGTGTAAAATTCTGAAGAAATCATATTGAAAATCTTTCATGAAGGTAAAAGTGCATGAATTCAGGAAGGAATGTAGAAATCAAATAAGTTACCATCTTGAAAACTGCATTTCCAGAAGGGGAGAGAAAAACTGAAAAACACCCCTTCTATTCCTGCTTTACCCGCTCTCGGAGTCACATTGGAATGTTTAAGGTTTCATACCATTTTCTTTAGAATGGTGTACACTTTCCATAGCTGTCCTTAATTGAGTAATTTTTAATTAAAATTTTAAGTTCTCATATTTAAACAGAGGGAAGGTTCTAAAATCATAAGACTTCAGCTGAAATAATTGCCATAAAGTAAAATAAAGCCAAGAACATAGCCAACTCCCAGATTAGTAACATAAAAATACTAGTAATCCAGAAGTCCAACTTGTATCCCCTGAAATGGGTCACAACCTATCCTTTTCAGATGATGTCAGTCCTGATTTCTAACACTATAGATTAATTAGATTTGTTGTTTTTGAACTTTATATACATAGAATTGTGTGTAAATAATCTTATAGGTGTCATTGTCATTCTGGGTAGTGGTAGTTTAATCTCATTGCTATAGATTAGTCTATTACGTGAATATACCACAATTTAAGTTACTGTCTGCCTGAGAAACATTTGTGTTATTCCAGTTTAAGGCTAATTTGATAGTGATGTTAACATCCTTTGAGAACCATATGTACCCCTTTTTGAGGGGTAGTAAATACCTAAGGCTGAAATTGCTGGATTATTGGATATGCATATATTTAGTTTTAGGAACTATTAGCAATGCATGCCCCAAAGTGATAGTTTTCGCCTATCAATAAGTGTGTTAGAGTTCCTGTTAGCCTACATCCTGTCAATGTACAGTGCTGTCAGCCCTTATATTTTAACCATTGTGGAAGTGTGGAATAGACTCACTTTGTGCTTTGCATTTGCACTTCCTTGTTGACGAACAATGTAGAGCCTAGCTAACCACAGTGTGGCCCAGTAGGAGCATCTGGGAACTTGTTAGAAATGCAGAATCTCAGGTCCCACCCCAGATCGCTAAATTGGAATCTGTGCTTTAAGAAGATTCCCTGTCAATGTGTATGCAGGTTAATGTTTGAAAGGCACTGACAGAGAAGCACATTTCTACACATATTGCTGACAAATAGCATGTTCTTAAAAAATGCTTTTGAAATCTAGTTTTTGTATGGAGATCTAAAAAGCTGCAAAGACCATCATTTCCAAACTTAGAGCAAGAAAACACCAGACAAAACGCAAATTCACAACTTTCCTTGAACCCAAAAAAGAACTGAGGTACCAGGATAACTAAACAACTCAAAATCTGGAGAAAGACAGGTTACCTTTGGTGGGTAAAGCTGAACATTGATTTTAAAAATTCAGGAGATGCAGTGTGGACCGGCAAGAGTGTAGTTCTTGATAACCATCGCACCCGCTGGAAACTTCATACAATGTTGAAATGGTTATGGCAGGTGTCTTTTTCTTCTGAGGCAAACACTTACAACTGAGTATGATATCTGTTCTGAGGTTCTGTGTACAGTACATTCTACATTAGATTGAGAAAAACTCTCTTCCCAGTTTGTTTTGTGTTTGCATGAGCAACTGCTGAATCTTATTAAGTATATGTTCACTTTAGTTGTCCTCCCTTTATCTGTAGAGAATACAGTCTAACGCCCCCCAGGGCATGCCTGAAATTGCAAGTAGTATCAACTCTATATGTACTAAGTCTTTTCCTATAAATTTCATGATAGGCATGTATGGGATTTATAAATTAGTCACAATAAGAGATTAATAATAAAAAATTACAATGTACTACAATAAAAGTTATGGAAATATGGTCTCTCTCCAGTAATTTTTATATTTTTCAAATCAAATCATTCCTGAATCTGTGTAATCATCCCTCACTTGTACATGGCTTGTTGTTTCTCATTTCGCAGGATCTCCTGAAGTCCTCATTCAGGCTCAATGCTCTGTGATGTCACTCCAGTTACAGGTGTATTGGAATGTATGCATCCTTGCTTTCTTAGTTTTTCAATTCTTTTTCTAGGAATCAATTTAGATTTTTTCTACTGTTTCACCTTACTATTTATTAATGTTGTCTTCTCTGTCTAATCTACTTTTAAATCCTTTTGAATGTTTTTATCTTTTTAGTTGTAAAATTTGTATTTTTTGACTGATTTCAATTCTGTTTCCACATTTTTCTACTTTGTGCATAATTTCCTTTATAATCAACTTATTAATTATAATTATTTAATGCTCTTGTCAGCTAAATCCAGTAACAAGATATCAAGATAACCTACATACCAACTCCCATGGGCTTTTTATATTTGTTTTTTTTCTCTTCACTGTTCAGTCATATGGTTTTCTCTCTTGGCATGACCTGTAATTTTTTTATTTCTAGATACTGCTGTGTAAAATTACTTAAAGGTTTGAGATTATTATCACCTACAATAGAGTATTTACCTTCATTTTTCTTATGCCTATAAAGTGGGAATTAAGTCACCTTAATTCAGTAAGAAACTGAATTTAAATTAAGTCTCATATTGAAATGGTTTTAAGACTGATCAACCTTTGGTCTGCTCGTGTTCCTAAATCAAGGCCTACAGGGCTTTTACCTGCCAAGTTTGTCTCTTCAATGTGGCCTATTTCCATGACATTGATTTTTCTCACCACCGGAGATGTAAGAAAACTCTGGTTTCTTGTTTTTTGCTTAACTTTCTAGTATCCCTCACACATAGCCTCTGATTCAGCAAATGGCTTGAGGAAAACATGTCCTGTGTATGAGAAAAGTACAGTCTCTTTCTCGCCATTCCGGTGTTGAGGGTTGTCGAAAGCTTGGCTAAGTTTTTCTCCCAGTAGAGGGCCCATATTTTATGTACATTAATCATAATCCATGTCATAAAATGTTCCCAAATAAAAGCTGTTATACATTATCAGCTCACTATTCTGAGGCTCTGACTTCTTGGCAATCTTAACCCATAATTCTGAGTGATTCTCCATATCCCTGATGCCTTTCGCCACATGATTTTCCCATTCTATCACAGCTTCCCACACAGCAGGAATATGGAGTTTGCAAAGACTACTTCATCCTCTCCAGAAAAAGAAATCTATCACTTGCTATTTCTTTTCCTAGATTATTTTATATACAATTTGAGGGAATGAAGTTAGGGCCCTGTTGCCTCCACTTCATTCCTGAATATCTTTGTTCTACCTAATGACATTCAAGACAACTGCCTACAAAAAAGTTTATTTTAGAGGTGAGGAAAAAATATATATATTTAAACCAGAACAGAGAAAATGCTTACTCTGTGTAACTTGGTAATTTTTTCCTTCTAATTACAGACTTCGTACTAGCTGATCAAAATTCAGTAACAGCTGTAAAACAGAAAGCATATAAGTCTCATTATTTGTTTTATGCGTATTAGGTGCCATTGACTCTGACTCCTGGTGACCCTACAAATGAGTGACGTCTACAACATCCTGTTCTCAGCAGCCCAGCTCAGCTCTCAGCTCCAATAGACTCACCCCTATGGCTTCTTTTATGGAGTCAATAATCCGATATGTGGTCTCTCTCTGTTCCTGCATTATTGTCTTTTCCATAGAACCCTGCCTTCTCATGATGTACCCAAAGGGGGACAGTCCAGTTTTGTCATATTTGCCTCCAACAATGTTTCAGGCATGATTTGCTCTAGGATTTGTTTGTTCATCTTTCTGGTGGTCTAGAGCATTTGTAGAACGCTCCTCCAACACTGTATTTCAAATAAATCAAGTTTTTCCTAGGATAACTCTTTACTGCCCAACTATTGCATTTACTAATGGTAAACATCAGGTCTAACCTACAGTCTCAAAAAAATATCACTGGAAAAAATAATAGCAATTGAGATGTCCACTCATAACCTTCTAAAGACATTTTCAAAGATAACTTTGTTCTTAAATATTTTTATTTCTGTACTAAATTATGATTACTTTATATTTTTTATTTAGATATTACTCTTTACATCTGTGTTTCTCAGAATACCTATACATTTCATTCATTAATTTTTAATTGCATATATAATTTGTAAGAATGTTATATTTTTATTGCAAGATACAAGTACGTAGTACACTGTCTAGCACATAACAGAACATAAATGTTCATGGAGAATCAATCTACTTTCTTCCATCCCTGGTCATGTGTGCTTTCTTTGTATTTGGACAATTTTTGTTTGGTTTTGTTTTAAGATGTCTATATTAGTAGCTAAGTAATGCTGATGATTTTCTGTGAAGTATGACTTTTGATACATGCTATTCAGATAAAGGCTTAAATTCAAATATAAGAGGACCCCAGGAGATAAACAGCTCATGCTGCTGCCGCAACCTGCTAGACAGTGCTTATCTAATGAAGGCAGATCCAGGAAACCCTTAGAAAGTCAAGATCTGGAACCAGAAAACTTTAATATCAAGAATTCACTTCTTAAAAAATGATTTATCTATAATACGCATAAAATTCACAACATTCAAATGTTGATCTGCATAAAAGTCACAACATTCAAATGTCTTTAGTCCAAGTTTTATAAAAGCTAACTCCAACTTATATCAATAGTGTGATCTCAAACTGCATATATTCTAAATTGCAATCAAAGTAGTTATAATTGCCTACATTTACTACCATTGCTTTCTGCCTCTGAGTTTGCTCAGGCTTTTGAATTGCCAATAATAATTCCTCTCAGCATCACTACTTATCAACGTTTAGCTCATATACACATAATTCATCATAAAGCCTTTCTCGATAGGCCACTAAGAACGTTTCTCTCTCCCTCACAAGTTCTCATCCTTTGTTTATATTTTCTCCTACATCTTAAGTCAGTTATGTTTATATCTTATTGCCCCTACCAGATTTTAAGATTCTTTGAGTTGAGAGCTCTATTAATAATTTACTGCTGTGTGAAAAATTATCCTAAAATGTAATCACTTGAAATTAATAAACAGTTATTGTTCAGGGTTTAGCGAGTACCTTAGCTTGTTTGCATTTTTCAGAAGACTCTAGTCACAATATGCCCAGAGCTGCTGTCATCACCTGGAGGTCTGACTGGGACTAAAAGATCCACCTCCAGGTTGGCTCACTCACATGGCTATGGGCAAGAGGCTGCAGTTCCATTTTGGTTACTTGTCACACTGCTTGAGTGATCTTACACACGGCAAGCAGCTTCCCTCAGCATGAAAGATGCAAGAGAGAAAGAAAGCAGGAAGAAAGCTACATTGCTTTTTATAACCAGGTCCTGAAAGTCATATTCCAACACTGCTGTCAGATTTTGTTAGAAATGTTATGAAGTACAGCCCAAACGCAAGTGGAAAATGATTAAATTCTACCTTTTGAAAAGAATAACAAACATGTGGATATATTTTTTAAATCCCTAAAAACATGATATCTAATTAATGGCCATAATATTGCATTACAGTGAGTTGCACATTTTGAATAAACAAATGAAGAGATGGAGTAACATTATAGTAATCTAAATAAATTGCACATGTGGGTTTATTTTTATGTACTTTTGAAAAAAAGATTTTATTCATTATTTTTAGAGAGAAAGGCAGAGAGGGAGGAAGAAAGGAAGAGAAACATCAATGTATGGTTGCCTTTCACCTGCCTCCAGCTACGGGCCTAGCTAGAGACCTGGCTGGAGACCTGGCTGGAGATATGGTTATGTTCCCTGGCTGGGAATCAAACCAACAACCTTTGGGTTTGCAGGTGGATGCCAATCCAGAGCCACACCAGTCAGGGTATTTTTACATACTTTGTAGTCTCTGTAAGTCCTAAGAGGAGAACATTTACATAAATGTTTACATTTTGGGTGACCCTACATCATAGTTTTCCAAGGACATTCCCAATTAATACCTATTGTTTAGCATCCCATGCCATTTAATAACTGTCCCAGAGTTTTTTTTTTTTAAATGAATTGTTGCTCTGGCTGGTGGCTCAGTGAATAGGTGCGGGCCTGTGAACCCAAAGATTGCTGGTTCAATTCCTAGCCAGGGCACATAACCAGGTTTGCAAGCCAAATCTCCAGCCAGGTCTGTAGCTGGAGACAGATGAAAGGCAACCATACATTGATGTTTCTCTCCCTCTCTGTCCCTCACCCTTCCCCTCTCTGGAAATAATAAATAAAATTTTTAAAAAAAATTTTTAAAGTTTAGACAAGAATCTAGTATAAAGGAACCATGGACATGGACAACAGGTGGGATTGACTTTGGGGGGAATGGGTAGGTGGGGAGGGGGACAGAGGGGAGCAAAAAGGGGATGGATCTAATACAACAATAAAATTTAAAAAAAAGAAATATAAAAAAATTTTTTAAATAATAATAAATGAATTGTTGGTGTCAGCAGTGGCACTAAAATCAATTGGCATTTGTTAGATAGACCATCATTCTTTGCATTCAGCCTCCACTGTGGTTTTGTTCTAAAGTTTGTGAAAGAAATGTGTAGTTAAGGAACTCTCTTAACACATGCTTAAAACATGAAAGATAACCACTGACAAACCCAGCCAGATACAAGATAATAAATACTTCCATTCAAAGACAAATGGAGGCTACAAGTGAGTAAAACAAAGTCTCGTGAGGCAGCAGCAGCTAGAACAGCTGACTAAATTTAGCCTTGGCACCAGGAGAAAAAGTGTTCAATGATGCTGCACCTACTCGTCACCTGTGTACTCATCAATTGTGCCGCACCCTGTGCAATACTTCAAAGCCACCAGATGGCTGTCTCGGTGGAAACTGTAGTACTTTATCACCTAGTTTTATGTGAAATAAGAGCAGGAATTAGAGATGGAGGACCGCTACCCTAAATTGTGTAAAAAGAGGAGTCTGAATATTCTTGCTACAAATGTTCTGCCGTATATTGCATTATTGTAAATAGTTACCTATGTAACTATTTCAGTATTCTAACACTATTATTTTGCAGGAAACTCTGATGGTAGGAATGAACTCAAAAATATTTCATGATAAAAAATAGCGACAAAAAAAAAAATAGCGACAATATTTCCATTTCAAGAAAGTTGAAAATAAAAGTGTACATTTCAAAAACTGTTTTTGTTGCAACTTACTATCTGCCATGAAGATTATAAAATCTCTGGTAGTATGACTATTAGAAAACATAATTCTACTGGAAAAGTGTCAGTATTAACTTTAAAAGTTAGTATTTCAAGAGGAAGTACAGTACTGCACTGGCATAAATTCTTCCTCTTTTCTCCCTTTTCCAACTAATTAAACATTTACAACCCAACAAGTGTGCTTCTTTATATTACACCAAAAGATCCAGGGTGTTTCTAACCACTCAGACATCTGAAAACAAAGACCACAGTAAGAATTGTAGACTCAAGAAAGTCAGCAAACTTCCCTCCACTCACCACAGTAGGGGATTAAAAAGAACCCAGCAATTATAAATTGGGCTGATCCACATGGGTGAGCCAAACTGTACGGCCGTCCAGCCCACCTGAGAAGTGACTCCAGCACACCATCAAAGTGGAAGAGAGAGGAGTTTGGATACAGAGAAGAGGGAGGGAGGGAGGGGCCAGAGTGACCCCCAGCCCCCTCAGGTGACACTGCAAAACCCAGGGCTTTGGGCAAAGACCATCATAATGCCTCTGGAAGAGGAGGTGACTTCTCCCAAGGAGGAAGTGAAAAGCAAAAGTGATGAGTGACTGTCTGGCTGTTCTACTTGTGCAGGTTTTGGCTGGAAAGAAACTCCATTTCTCTCCAGCAGCAGCCATACTTCTGAGGAGGGACCTCTGCAACAGGTAGGAGGAAGGACAAAGGGAAGAAAGCACACAAGTATACCAAAGGGCATTCAAGGAATGCACTTTCTGCTGTCTGTTCAGGAATTCAGCTGAGAGTTGGTCCACACAACTCTGGGATTTCCCACCTGAGGATTCATCCACTAGCCCATGGGTACCCCTAACAGCCCAGGAACTGAGCCTGCATCTCCCCTATCCTGCTGCCAGCCTATGTGCGTTTTCCTGAGTGCATCCATAATATCCAGCTCTAGTACTCACACAGGAAAAGCTACAAATAGGCCATGGTTAGTGGGCAAGGGAGAAACCACAAACAAGCTATAGTACCACCTTCTGGGAGATTAAAGCTTTGTACTGGCCAGGTTGTTGAGTTGTTAAGAACCAGTGGCAGAAAACCTTACAGTCATTTGCTACTTCAAATGCAAAAGCAAACATACATACCTACAAAACACACACACACACACACAAATCAAGGAAATATGGTATCACAAAAAGAAAACGATAGTTATCTAGCAACTCAACTCAGAGGCATAGAATATTGTGATCGACCTAAGAAAGAAGCCAAAATAGTTGTTATGAAAAAGTTCAATGTACTACAAGAAAACTCAAGGCAATTTAATAAACTCAGAAACAAAAGTAATGAACAGGAGTTCTTTACCAAGGAAATGAAATTATAAAAAAACAAACAAATTCTGGAGCTGAAGAATTCAAAAAATGAGATAAAGAATGCAATAAAAAGCATTGCTTACAGGGTAGAGCAGGTAGAAGAATAAAGGAATAAAGGACATGGAGGACAGGAATATAGAGATAATTGTGTCACAAGAGGAAAAACAACAGATTATTTTAAAATAAATAAAACTTACAAGAGCTAATAAATTTGATCAGAACAAGTATAGTAGTAATTGTTGCCCCAGAAGGAGAAGAAAGAGTAAAGGTGGCAGAGACATTATTTTAAGAAGTGATAACTATGAATTCCCAAACTTAGAAAAGAACTTGTACATAGAGCCAGACGAAGCTTGTGGAAAACGCGATTATTTCAATGCAGAAAGGCCTGCTCTTTATATTATAATGAACTGTCAAAAGTCATTAAGAAAGGCTCTTAGAAGTAACTAGGGGGGAAAAAAAAGAAAGTAATCTACAAAGGGATCCTTCTTTGGCTATCAGCACATTTCTCAGAAGAAACTCTACAGGCCAAAATGGAACAACACATTCAAAGGGTTGAAAGATAAAAGTTACCAACCAGGGGTACTTCATTTAGCAAAGTCACCTCTCAGATATGAAGGGAAACAAGGGTTTTCTCAGATAAACAGATCGGGTTGTCCACCACGACTAGACCTGCCTTGCAAGAAATGCTGAAAGTCGTTCAAGCTGAGGTGAAAAGATGCTAATCAGCAACATGAACACATATGTAAAGAACACAGCACAGCGGTAAAGGTAAAAAATAAAATTAGAAAGCAATAGCTCTATATTAGAATGGTGTATTATCCTCTCAACTGTAGTAAAGGTTAAGGGAAAAGAGTATTAAAAATAACTATAGCTACTATATTTGACAAACACACAGCAAAAAAGGGGTAAAGTGCTGTCAGAAATATAACGGGTTCCTATCTTGCCCTTGCGCAGTCCTTGCTGCGGGCCTGCCTGCCTCTCCCTCAATGCCCACCTTGCACTTCCACCCTCAGGACCAATGCCAGCAGCTGTTGGGAACATACTTTGTAGTTACTCTTGTAACTGAGTGGGCCCTCATGTGAAATACCAAAGTCTCCAGATGAGGTTTAAAACACAAAGGGGAGTACAAAGTTGCAAATAGGAAGATCCTGAGCTTTCCTCCTCCCACAGATACACCAAACCTACAGCTATGTGCAGAATGATTCCCTCTGAAAATCATCTGAAAACTAGCTAAACAGCTCCTTCAATCAAATAGTCAAAGAGCCACATCCAGGCAGGTAGCAGATTGAAATCACTACGAAATAAAAAATATGAGTGGACTGATTATTAGTAATGAAATTGAAACAGTAATCAAAAAGGTCCCAACAATTGAAAGTCCAGGATCAATCAACTTCACTGATGACTACTACATTCCAAGAATTAATACCAGTTCTCGAACTCCTTCAAAAAGGGTAATAGTTAATGCCTCCAAACTCAGTTTATAAAGCCAGCATTATTACCCTGATACCAAAACCAAACAGGATACAAGAAAATTATGGCCAATGGCTCTGATGAACATAAATGCAAAATTCCTCAATAATAGCAAATTGAATTGAAACACACAGTATCCCCATTTATCAGCATTTTTGCTTTCCACAGTTTCAGTTACCCACAATAAGTCACAGGCAGAAAATATTAAATGGAAAATTCCAGAAATAAACAATCTGTAACTTTTAAATCGCGCACTCTTCTGCACTGTCCCACCCAGGATATGAATTGCCCCTTTGTCTTGCATATCTACTGTATATGCTACTCCCCAGTTAGTGACTTAGTAACCATTTCAGTATCAGTTCAACTGTCAGTGTTTGTGTTCAAGTAATTATTTTACTTAGTATCTCCAAAGCACAACAATATTGCTAGCAAGTCACATGCCAAAAAGAAGCCACAAATCTTTAAGCGAAAATATATACAATAAGTTTAGAATTGTGAATATGCAAAACAAAGAGATCAAGTACACATGACGTCTGTCCAGAAAAAGCTCAACCATTGGTAATATAACAAGAACAGTCTGCACAACGCTGATGTAACCTGGCAGCCAAGGAGAATGGACTAGAACAGCATGCAGGAACAATGAAGTCAGTGGGAGTGGTAGACGCCACTGAATGAGCATGTGTACTGCATGGCCATCGCATTCAAAGTGACTGCATAAGTAGAGCTGAATCTGCATCAAATTGTGCATTGAACTTGAACATGCCTCTGTGGAAACTATTCGGATGATTCAGAAAACCACAGCTATGGGAAGCTAGTGGTTAGAAACTTCATCACAACAATGTATCTGCTCATACATCACATCATATGCAGAGATTTTTGGTAAAACATCAAATCACCCAGGTGACTCAGCCCCTCTGTAGTCCACAGATTTTTGGTGCCTTGTGACTTCTGGCTTTTCCTGAAACTAAAATCACTTTTGAAAGGGAAAAGATTTCGGACCATCAATGAAATTCAGGAAAACATGACAGGGAAGCTGACAGTGACTGGGAGAACTGGGTGAGGTCCCAAGGTACTGACTTTGAAGGGGACTAAGGCATCATTGTCCTATGTACAGTGTTTCTTATATTCTGTGTCTTCTTAAATAAATGTCTATTTTTCATATGACATGACTGGATACCTTTTAGATAGACCTTTTATATTATGAGGTGCAGAAACTAGAGTCAGTGGTGAGCACACAGATATCTAATTATTATGTTGGACACCTGAAATTTATATATTACTAACCAATGTTACTTCAAAAAGTTGTGAAATATTTCAAAATACTCAAACTATGTAAATATCATTCTAAATGTTGTATTAATTGTATTTTACTCAAAAATAATCATGGAGCCCTGGTTGGTGGCACAGTGGATAAGGCACTGGCCTGCCAACCCAAAGTTCACTGGTTTGATTCCCAGCCAGGGTGCATAACTAGGATGCAAGCCAGGTCTCCAGCCATGTCTGTAGCTGGAGGCAGGTCAAAGGCAACCACTTTCTCCCTCTACCTCTCTTCATACCCTTCTCTCTAAAAATAATAAGTAAAGGAGAACCTAGATGGTAGAGGAGTAAGTGGAGCTACACCAATCTCCCAACAACAAACTGGAATTACAAATTAATTGGGGAGAAATCATCTGGAATAACCAACAGAACACCAATTGGAGAGAAGTCTTGTCACCATGGACAGAACAGAAGAGCCGCTTCATCACAATGTGACCAGTAGGAAGTGCGGAGACATGACAGGCCTGGCAGGGCTCGCACGGTTGGCAGCCGAAGGGACAGAGCTGGGGATTCCACCTGCGAAGGGTGGGATCTAAACCCCCAACTGGGCTTCCCAGCCTACAGTAACACAGCTGAGAGTAAACAGCACCCAGTGGTGAAAAGCAAAAAGCCAAGCTCTGTTAAACCAGGTTTAGCTGGCTTAACAGAGAGACCAAGTTCTTAAAGGGACCATGCACGAAAATACAGTGGCACCCACCTACCCTGGGCTCCAGCAGAGGGAGGGCACAGTGGACTAACGACACTTAAGGAGGGCTTGGGTCAGTGGCTTTAGGGGGAAAGTTGAGGGAGCCCATGAGTCCAGTGCTGACCCATCCCCCATACAGCTAGCAGACCACTCTTCTCCAAAGGGTGGGAGCCTGAGGGGAAGCCACAGCCCCACCCATAGGAATTAATCTGCCCCACCCAGCAGTGCCTAAACCTGACCTCAGATCACAGGTTAATTGAATAAACAACTGAATTCATCTGCCCCACCCAGAGGTGCCTATAATTGACCACTGATCACAGGCTGACTGGATTAACAACTAAAGAACACAGACCAAGACAGTGGATCTCTGGTAGTCTCCAACTGGCTGGCTAGGTCCAGACTGGCACAGGAGCTGATGTCACCAAGCACAGATCCAGGAAGTTACAAAAGTGCACCTCTACACCACAGAAGGTCACACCACTAAGACAGTAAGTCAAAGCAGACCAATCCAAGAAGCAGAAACAAACAATAGCTGCCTAAAATGGGGAGACAAAGAAATAAACCACCAGCAAATGGAAAGGAGGAATCCCCAGGAAGAGTGTAAAATGAAATAGAGGCAAGGACACTATCAGACCTGGAATGCAAAATAATGATGACAGAGATGCTTAATGAGCTCAGCAAGTTCAAAGAAAACTACAAACAACTCCAGGGGAACTACAAAGAACTCCAGTAAAGTTACAAGAAACTTACTGAAAACTATACAAACATTAAAAAGGACATAGACACCATCCGTAAAAGCCAGGAGAAAATGAAGAATACCATTTGTGAATTGAAGAACACAGTAGAAGGAATCAAAAGCAGGCTAGAGAAAGCAGAGGATCAGATCAGCCAGCTGGAGGTCAATGTAGAAAAAAACTCCCAGGCAGTGCAACAAAATGTAAAAAGACTGAAAAAGACTAAAGAGGTTTTTAAGAGAGCTGCAGGACAACATGAAATGTAATAATATCCATATCATAGGGATACCAGAAGGAAAAGAGGAGGAGCAAGGGATAGAAAACCTGTTTGAAAAAGTAATGACAGAAAACTTCCCTAACTTGAGGAGAAAAAATGTCATGCAAACTCAGGAAGCACAGTGGGTCCCAAGGAAGATGAACCCAAACAGGCCCACTCCAAGACACACCATCATGAAAATGGTAAATTTCAAAGACAAGGAGAGAATCCTAAAAGCAGCAAGAGAGAAACAGCTAGTAACATACAAGGGGGCTCCCAACAGGTTATCAGCTGATTTCTCAACAGAAACACAGCAAACCAGAAGGGAATGGCAAAAAATATTTCAAGCAATGAAAAGAAAAGGCCTGCAACCAAGAATACTCTACCTGCAAGGCTCTCATTCAAATTGGAAGGTGAAATAAGGACCTTCCCAGACAAAAGAAGGCCGAAAGAATACATCTCCACCAAATCAGCATTGCAGGAGATGCTAAAGGGTCTGCTTTAAGATGAAGAAACAGAGAGAAAGACAGAAACACAGGTACCAAGGTAAATGAATTAAATGCACCAATCAAAAAACATAGGGCAGCTGACTGGATAAGAACCAACTTTAACTGATGAATGCTTTAAAGTGATTTCGTTAGAAATAGATTTTACTAAATAAGGTAAAATTTTGTATATTACTTGTATCTGCATTACTGCAGGTTAAGTTTTCTTAGAGTAGAATCATTTCACAATATGGGAAAATCCAGTTACTTGCAATAACTCAGAAAAATCTAATGCAGTTAAGAACAAAAACCTAAGAAAATGTGGATATCTATTACATGCTATCTTTCTTATTCACTGTTATAAAATATGTGCTTATTTGTGGGTGTGTAGTACATAGATTTTGTTGGCAATTTATGTTTTAAATAGCAACCAACTGGTCATGGGTGTGGTGTGAAATCAGTCAATCTTTAGGTTAGAAAAAGATGCTGAGAATGACGACCAATTTGGATGGAAGTTGCAAACTACTAAACTATATGATTTGTGTACATAGACAATATATATTCTCATATTAACATCTAAATTAGGTGAGATTCCTTTCAACTAAATCATGGAAATATACATTTCCAGTTATGAAGGCCCCTAATTGGGGACATTTGGGAAAAGGAATGAATGCTATAGTAAACTTTATTATTGAAGTGTGAACATACCTAATCTCTGCCTCAACAGATTCTTCAATAGTTCAGGGGTTAGTTTAGGACACATAGGAAGTCAATCACAAGTTCAAAAAATATCTAGAATACTATTCTACAAAATTATTTAAATCCTAGGGATTTTTACTTTTTACCTCAACTTAGTAGACATAATCATTTCTACTCTGGGGATCAGCTGAGCACTGCAAGTGCCATTATTTCTGAAGGCTTCAGCTTGTAAAAGACATGTAGGGGAAAAACAGAGGGTATTGAAAGAAGTGAGACCTGTGCACAGCCTAAATAAATAAAAAATTCTACTATTTAAGATGGAAAACTCCAAAAAGAATAAGTTGTAGTTCTAGTAGCTCAAAATAAACTTGAGTTGTATTATTGGAGGGGGGAGGATCTGACTCAAAAACCACATTCATTTTTTACTATGTGTTTGGCACTGTCTCTAAGACAACTTTCACAAAAGTGAGTTCTGCAATACACCATTTCTGTGATGTATTTCACAAAAATAGCACTCCAGAGTAAAATAACTATTAAAGAAGAAAAAACTGTTTAATCTTGTTACAATATATCTAAAATACTATCATTTAACATGTAATAATTATGTAAGCTATTGGTATATTTTAAATTTTTTGTATTAACTCTTCAAAATCCAGTATGTACTTTAAATATGTGTAAAAATATGTATGTGTGTAAATGTATTTTGGCATGTGTTTGGTAATATTGCAATTCATATTACTTAAAAGAGTAATTCTTTAAGTAAATGAATCAACATAGGCATTTTGGAATAATGAAAAGAAAACTTTGTATTAATATGATTTGAGAAGCTGACAGAAGGCAGTAATGGCAAATATTCTGGATGTGAAAGGGAAAAAAAATGTACACACTGGTGGTGACTGAATAGACAGGGAGATGTTAAGAAGAACAAAGGAAATATAGAAGCCAAAGAACTTATATGCATGACTCATGGACATGAACTAAGGGGGGCATTGCTGGAGGAAATGGGGTACTGGGTGGAGGAGGGCAAAGGAAGGAAAATTAAGACAATTGTAATAGCAAAATAATTTCAAAAGATAGAAAAATGTTTAAATAATAATAATCATCATGGATAATGATATGATCAATCTTCTATTATCTCTGGGCTTCCACATCATCCCCTTGAATTTTTTTTGTGATCTTCCTATTATTTCATTAGAAACTAGTGTATTTTCCACATATGGTGGCATGAACTACCACAATGTAAATTTATGTCTATTTTCCTGGAGAAATTTTGAGAAAGTTGAATCTTTGGTATTCTTTTGATAAAATATGAGCTTAAAAAAATCATATGAGTTGGAGTTCAGGTTCCACCAATTGCCTACCATTGAACCTTAGAAAGTTACATAATCTCTTTGCAACTCTTATTTTCACATATATTATAAATATAATAATAGTTGCTTTCCAAGATTTCTGTAAACATAATATCATAGTTCACCAAACTGGCCATGATCCAAAACAAAATGTCATATACTGCTAAATGAATGAAATTGTAAATTGACAAAATTCCTATGGTTTGGAAATATTTAATGAAACTAGAGATGCATCTATCTTTCAATTCAGCAATCCCATTTCAAAGAATGGGATTTTTTGAAATCTGAATCTGAAGATGCACTTCTCAAAATAGAAAAATGCATATGCACAATTAGTCATTGTAGAATAACTTATTATAAAATATTGCAAATAGGAAATACTTTGATTAAACTACGTTATGTACATTGCATGTAATACTATAAGACTTTAAAAAACAAAATTAGTCCTATGAACAGAGATTTCTAAAAGGTATTATAAAGTAAAAAAAAAAAAAAAAGTTGCTTTCTGCCAGTGGACACAGCTGAGTAAACATCATTTAAGTCCCCTCTTTTGCAGTCATGTCTAAGTCAGAGTCTCCCAAAGAGCTGGAAGAGCTATGGAAGCTCTTTATGGAAGGCGTGAGCTTTGAAACAACAGATGAGAGCCTGAGGAGCCATTTTGAGCAATGGGGAACACTCACAGACCTTGTGGTGATGAGAGATCCAAACACCAAGTGCCCCAGAGGCTTTGGGTTTGTCACATGTGTCACTGTGGAGGAGGTGGATGCAACCATGAAACAAGGCCACACAAGGTGGACGGAAGAGTTGTGGAACCAAGGAGGGCTGTCTCAAGAGAAGATTCTCAAAGACCTGGTGCCCACTTAACTGTGAAGATTTTTGTTGGTGGTATTAAAGAAGATATTGAAGAACATCACTTAAGAGATTTTTTTGAACAGCATGGGAAAATGGAAGTGATTGAAATCATGAATGACTGAGGCAGTGGCAAAAATAGAGGCTTTGCTTTTGTCACCTTTGATGACATGACTCTGTAGACAAGACTGTCATTCAGAAACACCATCCTGTGAAGGACTACAACTGTGAAGTAAGGAAAGCCCTATCTAAGCAAGAGATGCTAGTGCTTCACCCGGCCAAAGAGGTCCAAGTGGTTCTGGAAACTTCAGAGGAGGTCATGGAGGGGTTTTGGTGGGAATGACAACTTTGGTCATGGAGGAAACTTCAGCAGCTGAGGTGGCTTTGGTGGCAGTTGTGGTGGTGGTAGTGGATGTGGTGACAGTGGGGACGGCTGTAACAGGTTTGGTAATGATGGTGCTTATGGAGAAGGCAGAGGCTGTGGAAGGGGTGGACAGGGTGATAGAAACCAGGACAGTAGCCATGGCGGGAGTGGCAGCTATGACAGCTGTTAACAACAAAGGAGGCGGAGGCAGCTTTGGCGGTGCAAGTGGAAGCAGTTTTGGAGGTGGCGGAAGCTACAAAGACTTTGGCATCGTAACAATCAGTCTTCAAATTTTGGACCCATGAAAGGAGGCAACTTTGGAGGCAGAAGCTCTGGCCCTTATGGTGGTGGAGGCCAACACTTTGCCAAACCACGAAACCAAGGAGGCTACAGCGGTTCCAGCAGTAGCAGCAGCAGCTATGGCAGGGGCGGGAGGTGATAATTACTGCCAGGGAACAATGTTTACAGGAGAGGAGAGCCAGAGAAGTGACAGCGAAGCTACAGGTTACAACAGATTTGTGAACTCAGCCAAGCATGGTGGTGTCAGGGCCAAACCACTACAAAGACATGTTTTAGACAATACTTATGTGAATGGGCAAAACACTCCAGGACTATATCTGTGACTAACTGTATAACAGGTTATTTCAGTTTCTGTTCTGTGGAAAGTGGAAAGCATTCCAACAAAGGGTGTTTAATGTAGCTTTTTTTCTTTTTTCTTTTTGCACCCATGCTGTTGATTGCTAAATGTAATAGTCTGATCATGACGCTGAATAAATTGTCTTTTTTAAATTGTGCTGTGTAAAGTTAATCTACTCTGGAGCCATCTTGGCAAATTACCCCAAGAGTGTGAAGTTAGAATTCCTTCAGGGTGATGCCAAGTTCCATTTGAAATTTAACAACCTGCAAGCAGGGCACACAAGCCACTGTCTGCGGAAACCTTCATGTAGTTGAATTGATACGGTACTGTGTTGCGACCTGGAGTTCACCATTAAAAGGGTCACCCAAGCAGAGTCATGGGGTTTATTTCATTATTAATTGTTGGCACATCCTATGCAATATATCTAAACTGAATTATGGTACCAGATAAAAATTATAGATGGGAATTAAGTTTGTGTATCATCCATTATCATGTGTAATCAATAAATGATTTAGCATCCTCTTGAAAAGAAAAAATAAACATATTATGCCACATTTGTTTTTTAAAAAGGAGATAAAGCATAAATATGCTTATCTTTCTAAAAATATAGAGAACATAAAAAACAATAAAATGATTATTTTGGAGACAGTTCAGAAAACAGTGGAATGGCTATGGGAAAGACAGAGGATTTTCTGAGTATGCTTTTTGGCATAATAGCATGCTTTAAAACCATGACAATATTGTACGATAAAAAAATAAAAGGCCTATTATAATTGTAAAGGAGAGAGACCTGAAACTGAAAAAGACAGTTAAAATGGAATCAACTTTTGAAGAAATACCGTAAACACAGTAGAGAAAGAAAAAAAAAATAACTTGTAAACACGTTAGTTGGTTATATAGCCTCAGTCTTGGGTGGTACAAGTTAGTGATGGAAATGGGTATCTACAAAGTAAGTCCTGGACTCTTTTTAGAACACTTCCTTTTTAAGTTGTATATGTAAAGGAATTCTGAAATTATTTTTTAAAGATTTCTTAAATTACTTGGTAACATGATTAGATATATATACTCATAGGTTTTAAGTGTACAGTTCTACACTTCCATCAACTGTATATTACATTGTGTGTCCACCACCCAAAGTCAAATATTCTTTGGTCATACATTGTATATATGACCCCCTTTACCCTTTATTACCCCCTGGCACTGCTTCCCTCTGGTAACCACCATACTATTGTTTATGTCTTTGAGTGTTATTTTTTTTTTTACTGTTTTTGTTTGTTCATATAGTTATAGATTTTTTCTGACTTATTCCTCTTAGCATGATATTCTCAAGGTTCATCCATGTCATCACAAATAGCAACATTTTATTTTATGCTGAGTAGTATTCCATTGAATATATGTACCACATCTTCTTGGACATTTCAGTTGTTTCTATGTCTTGGCCACTGTGAATAATGCTTCAGTGAACACAGGGGTGCATATATCTTTGCAAATAAATCCTTTCACAATTTGCATGTAAATAGTCAGAAGAGGGATTGCTGTATCATATGGTAACTCTATTTCTTTTTAATTTAATTTTATTGTTGTTGTATTACACTCATCCCCTTTTTCTTCCCCCCACGCACCCCCACCCCCTGAAGGTCTATTCATTGTATTCCTGTATCTGGTTCTGTTTCGCTTGTTTTGTTCATTATTGTCCTGTAATGAGTGAGATCATATGGTGTTTTTCCTTCACTGACTGGCTTATTTCACTAAGCATAATACTCTCCAGTTCCATCCATGTTGTTGCAAAGGATACAAGTTCCTTCTTTCTTTCTGCTATATAGAATTCCATTGTGTAAGTGTACCAAAGTTTTTTTATCTAATCATCCATTCTTAATTTTTTAGGGAATTCATACTGTTTTCCATAGTGACTGTACTAGTTTCCATGTTCCCCAGCAGTGAATGAGGATTCTTTTATTCCACAACCTTTCCACTTTTTATTGTTTGTCTTGTTAACATTAGCCACCAAAGAGGTGTGAGGTGGTATTTCATTGTAGTTTTGATTTGTACTTCCCTAATAGCTGGTGGAGTTAAACATATTTCATATATCTGTTGGCCATTTATATGCCTTTTTGGGAGAAGTGTCTATCTAGGTCCTTTGTCCATTTAATTGGATTATTAGGTTTTGAGTTACATGAGTTCTTTATATATTTCATATATTAATCCCTTGTTGATGTGTTGTTTGCAAATATCTTCTCCCATTTGGTTGTCTGTTTGAGATGTATTATAAAATTGAGGAAATTAGTAAATATACAGATAGTATCAGAGTTTTTAATGGTTAAAGAAGCCAATAAAAATTTGAAATAATGGCATACAACAAAAGAACATTTGCAAATATATTAAATTTGGAGGTATAGGTATAAACTTGTGATTTATGAAATAGTGTATCTGTTTATATGTGTATGTGCATGAATATGTATGTTAATATGCTTATACATATATGTATGTGTATATAGATATAGACATAGGAGCATGTGAACATTTACATATGCATCTATTTTCTAGCTCTTACCAATGAAATATCATAAAGGCAAATGTAGCCAAGTTAGAATAAGTATACCTAGCATTCAAAGATACGATTTTCTGATAATACTCCCCACTGAAAGGAAAAGGTTGGTTCCAGGTCTATGATGCCATTAGTAAAAATGGTGTCAAAAAATAATGGGACATGTCCCATGGGCACAAGTGGTAGCTCGAAGGGGATCCACTGGTCAAATCTAGGACAATCTGAATTCCAAGATAATTAAGTATGATAATGAACTAGAAACAATACAAAAAGTAAACCCATCGGTCCATCTCAATCGTTAACAGGAATGCATATGAAAACACAAGTGAACACATCTATAAACAGGAGGGAGGCAGCTGCTTACAACAGAATGGCAAAGGCATTGACCACGTGCACTGGAAAATCATCATCTTGCAACCACAGAGCAAAGTTTTGTTATGTAGAGAATCAAAGAACGGTAAGCTTTAGGAGGGATTTTAATAAGCACAGAATATTTTCATGCCTGAAAAGTGTTTCCCACAAATTGCTTATTAGCTTCAAGGGGAAAAGAGTAAATTATATGATAGAGAAATAAGATTATCATCCTGTCTAGGTATTCAAAACTGATGTCACCAGCTGAACATCACAAATGCTTTCAGATTCAGTATCTGAGAGGAGCACAATATCATTTAACTATTATTCCAGCCATTAATATGAGTACTCAATGAGAAAACATCAAGAAAACAGGTTGAGGAAACTTCTATTAAAATAAAAATAAAAGAGAACTATACTCTTTCAAAATGTCAATGTCATGACATTTTGAACCCAAAATGTGTCTGGTTCAATTCCCAGTCAGGGTACATAAACAAGTTGCAAGCCAGGTCTCCAGCCAGGTCCATAGCTGAAAGCAGGTGAAAGGCAACCATACATTGATATATTTTTCTCCCTTTGTTCCTCCCTCCCTGCCATTCTCTCTAAAAGTAATCAATAAAATCCAAAAAAATAAAAAAAATAAAAAAAAAACAAATAAATGAGATAACTTAATACAATACCTTTAACTTATGGTGGTTGCAAAAAATATGCTATAAAGGAAACAACTAAATTACACATTATAGATTAGACAGAAATATTAGATCACTGTTAAATCATTAAAGTTAATGACTGTTGTGTTATATAAAATAATATCCTTCTTAGGAAATGTAGAGAAGAATTTTATAGTAAAAAGCTGTATTTCACTCAACTTATTCAAGGTAAAATGTATAAATGGATAAAGGTGTTCTCTATACTTTCTTTATTTTATTAGTATTTTTTTATCCTCACCCAAGGACATGTTTCCATAGTTTTCAGAGAAAAAGGAAGAGAGAAAGGAAAAGACAAAGGGAAACATCAATGCAATAGAGAAGCATCAATTGTTTGACTCCTGTATGTGCCCAGACTAGGGACTGTACATGCCAAGATGAGGGATAGAACCATCAACTTAGGTACATGCCCTGACCAGGAATTGAATCCACAACCCTTTGAATCCATACAAGCCAGGGCTGTACTTATTCTTGAACTTTTCCTAAGAGGTTAAGTACCTGCCAAGTGACATGTTAAAAAATATTAAGTCATAGCAAAAACAAAGTATTAATTAACATTATTGAGTATGTGACAAATATAGTAAGTCTTTAAAGAACAGTAACCCTAATAGTTAGGGCCTCCTATTAACCTCTTTTTACAAGTGAAGACACTAAGGGGCACATCAAGTGGAAAATGACTGGCAAATATTAAAAACAAAGTCGAGTTAGTTTTCTTAACTTTTTACATTACTATTTAACATTTTTTGAGACAAGACAATGGCTTTAAACCATTTGTTTCAGTCACATATACAAAGACATACACCAACATACACATACAATCACACACCTCTTTTGTACACTTAAGTCATTATTTGAAAATTTCTGTTCAGGACAAAACGACCCTGACAGGACTAAGGCTACAGCTAGTGTCATCTCTATTGACTTCTCTGACTGTCTCTCTATGAATTGTTTATTTCATTGGCATTTTGAGTAAGCCAAGGATATTTCTTCTTTTGAATTTCACTCACTGATGTTTTTTATAAATACAAGCAGTCATGATGAGGCCCCCAGAGACATGCATGAAAAGGAAGCTCCTTGCCTGGACTTCAGATCATACTTGTTGAGTCAAGTGTTCTCCCAAAGCTATTTGAAAACTCAATGTCATTGAAAAGCATCAAGGTTTCTCTGCTTTATGCCTACATGATTTTAATAGAAACTAAATATTACATTAAAATGAATCTTTTTTTTAAAGCTTTATTTTTAGAGGGAAAGAGAGGGAGGGAAACATCAATGTGTGGTTGCCTCTTGAGCACCCCTCAACCGGGGATGTGGCCCGCAACCCAGGCATGTGCCCTGACTGGGAATCCAACCGGTGACCCTTTGGTTTGCGGGCCTGTGCTTAATCCACTGATTCATACCAGCCAGGTGAATCACTTTGTAGACAAAGGAAAATTATGAAATAATTTTTTTTGAGATGCAAGGAAATAGTTATTCAGAAAAGTTCAAACCTCAAGAAAAATATTCTTTTTCAGTATGCCACCTTTTAAGCAAGCAATACATCCAAAAAGCAGGTTTCAAGTAATTTTCAATACTCCTAAATGAAAACAATGGGGAACTAAGTTAAAGAAATCACTATTTGGATAAGTTGAACACTGTATAAGAGAGTTCTGTTATTAGTTACTCTACACACACATAAATTGTCTGACTTTAACATGATGTAAAAGTGAAAAATGCAGTTGTGGGGTCTGTGCTTATTTCCTTTTCAGTTATCATGACGATGTGCTTGCCACTTTCTTAGTATCTGTATCTCCCTGATATATGAAGGAAAACAGGATTAGTCCATCCATTTTTGGCATAGTGGAAAAACAAATGAATTTATTTACAGTATCCTTCCTTACCAACAAGTGCCATACTGGCAATTCCTTGGCGCCCAGAACTATGGAGATTGTCACTATTGCATCAATAGTCCCCTTGTTAAATGTCATTACTAGTACTGGATTGATTTTGTTGCCACTGCTGCTTTTGCTTTTTTAATTTGAACTATTTGAAACTAGGTAATATATTTGTATTCTTAATATATGCAAATTTTCTCTTTATTTTTTAAAATTTTATATTCTAAAGAGTCAATATCTAATCCAAGCATTTTTCACCATATGCCATAATCTATTGATTCAGCTCCCCGACTTTTGATTCTCCATCTACTTATATCTTCCTTTCTATTTTAGTTTCCAAACATCGTCCTTTCTGATCCTATTCTTGCATGTTTCAATCTCAGTAACTAATTCAAATTATGCCTTGCCACTTCATCCCTCGTGTATGATTGAAAAATAAATCTTGCTACTGCTTTCACAGAATATGACATGAAATAAATCAATCTTCAATATGTACTATATGACTTAAAAATCAAGGTTAGAGTATATTCTTGGGGTCCTGGGCTTTGGGAAGAAGGTGGGCTTCAGATGTTGCATTGTAATACTTATTTTGGGCAGGTGATTCATTCTCCTTCTACTTTATTTTCCATTTCTCCACCAAAACTGAACAAAGAGCCATTTCCCAAATGTCTCTGTACAATGTGAAATTTTGTGATTTCAACTTCTTTGGTTTATATTTGGTTCATATGTGCTTCGTATTATTTTCAGGCTTTTACTTCCAATTTTGAGGGTTTTCTTTTCCCTTACTTGATGTCTCATGTAATGTTTCAGCCATTAAAATATGGGGTAGGGCAAAAGTAGGTGACAATTATTCAAAGGGAAAATAATAGTAGTAATAGAAGAATCAACTCTGTGCTTCACAAACAACTGTAAACTACTTTAAAAAAAACATTTTATTTATTTATTTTTAGAGAGAGGGGAAGAAAGGGAGAAGGAAGAGGGAGAGACATTGATAGGTGCTTGCCTCTCATGTGCCCCTAACTGGGGACCTGGCCTGCAACGCAGGCATGTGCCCTGACCAGGATTTGAATTGAACCAACAACTCTTTGGTTCTCAGGCTGAAAACCAGCGCTCAATCCACTGAGCCACACCAGCGAGGGCTGTAAACCTACTTTTATGCAAATTTGTATTCACAATGAGAGCATCTTATTTAGAATATTTATCTTCTGATGTATAACTACTGCTCTAATAGCACTTATTTTGCCATTTGTATTATCCACTTACTGTGTGCTTGGTGATTAATTCTTTTCTTTTTTACTCTCAAGACATTCACAATTAAATGACAAAGTTAAGTAAATGACAAGAATAAACCTCCAAAAATGCACAGAAGCCAAAGACAGCCCCATTTTAGACCCAGTGTCTACAGGTTACACGTTCAAACAGCAGTCTAACTCTGGAGACCTTTAAAAAATAATAATGTGGCTGTTTACACCTGTCTGAATTGCTATCATCAATAAATCCATAAACAGTAAGTGTTGATGAGGATACAGACTGTGAAAAACAGTATGAAGTTTCCTCAAAAAATTTAAAATGGAGCTGCTGTATGACCCAGTGATCCCACTTCTGGGAATATAACTGAAGAAACTCAAAACACTAATTTCTAAGAATATATGTATACCTATGTTCATAGCAGTGTTATTTACAATAGCCAAGATGTAGAAGCCCATGTGCTCATCGGTAGATGAGGGAGTAAAAAAGGCTGTGGCACATTTACACAATGGAATACTACTCAGCCATTAAAGTAGGAAATCTTATACTTTGCAACAGTATGGATGGACATGAAGAATATTATACTAGTGAGATAAGCAAGTCAGAGAAAGACAAGTATCATATGACCTCACTTACACGTAGAATCTAATGAACAAAATAAACCTACAAACAAAATAGAGAAGGCTTATAAATACAGAGAAAAGAGTGACAGCTGTCAGAGGGGAGGGGTTTGCAAGGCTGGGTAGAAAAGGTGAAGGTATTAAGCAAAGGAAAAAACTCAGACACTGACTACATTATGGTGATTACCAGAGGGGAAGAGAATGGGAGAGGTGGTAAAGGGGGAATAATGGTGATGAAGAGAGATTTGACTTGGGATAGTGAAGACTCAAAACAATATATAGAAGATGTATTATAGAATTGTACACCTGAAACCTATATAATTTTTATTTATTTATTTTTAAAGATTTTATTTATTATTTTTAGAGGTATAGGGAGAGAGGCAGAGAGGGACAGAGACATCAATGTATGGTTGCATTTCACCTGCCTCCAACTATGGACCTGGGTGGAGACCGGGTTTGCAACCTGGTTATGTGTCCTGGCTGGGGAATCGAACCAGCGACCTTTCCACTATGCCACCAGCAAGGGCATGAAACATAATTTCATTAACCAACACCACCCCAATAAATTCAATACAAATTTCAGAAACTAAAAAATAATGTGGTTCTTTGCAACTGATTTCTTTAAAGTGCCATTAGGTTCACAACCAATTCTCATGAATTCATCGTTGGACAGTTCTCCCTCTTTCACAATCATATACACAGAAACTGCTAAAAACTCATTTTTTTCTTTGTCTCCACATGCTCCCCTCTACTCCCGATACACAAGTGCATTGGAATTACACAGCAAATACCTTTAAATCACATTGGTCTTCTGCCCACTGGGCTACCCAAACTCAATATATTTCTGAAATATCCTCACAGACATACACATCTTAAAAACAGCCTTCCGGGGAAATCCACCTCATTGCGGAGGACTGAGTCACTGTTTCTAAATACTTGCTGCCCATCCTGAATGAAAGACTCCCAGGTATACCTTGTTTTAATGCACTTGGTTTTATTGAGCTTCACAGATGTTGCTTTTTGTCACAAATTGAAGGCAAGCTCCTAAACCAGAAAAAAAGATTACAGCTGCCTTTAGTGTGAGACTAGTGTTATTGCAAAGGTGAGCAATTGAATCTGCACTATCCCAGAGGAATACCTTTATATTTCCTGAACCCTGCTGCATGCAGGCTTGGTGATGTGACTTTCTTTAGCCAATATTTACAGGTGTAGTTGTGTCATTTTAGGCCCGCAGATTTAGGAGCCACCATAAGTAGTGGTTTCTTATGCTCCACATCTCTTATGTCATAATTATGAGTAATATGGATATTTAGCATGCTGAGAAATAAACCTTGTCATGTGTAAATTATCAGTATTTGGGGACTGGAATTTTCCACAGTATAACCAAGCATGGGTTGGTTTGTTGAGAAGAGTAACCTTCTCAGATGGAGAAGGTTAGAAAAGTTTTACGGAGGTAGAGTCTAAATCAAGTACGCTAATCTGTTAGACGGCTTTAAGGAGTTCCTTGTACAAGTAAACTAGGAAGAACTATCCATGCCAATCACCTATTACTAGTAACAGAGTTCTGGGGCTTTGACACATGATTAGAAAATCAGTTATTAACCTTATACCACACCATTGGTTGGGCTTATTAGATTTTTTTTGTTGTTGGATTAGTTTTTAAAGAAAATAATGAAAATTCCCAAAAGACTGCAGCTGACTTATGACTCATGTAATAAGTAGATTCCTATCAAATTTTAGCTCAGAGGTGTATTTAAAACAGAGATGAAGTGGAAGCTGGTAACATTCATTGTCTATCAGTGCTATAACAATGTATCACAAATTTAAACTACCAATAAATTTAAAACACCAATTTATCACCTACACTTTGTAAGCCAAAACCCCAACATAAATGTCAAGGTGTCGAAAGGCTGCGCTGCTTCCTGGGGGTTCGGGGGAGAACTCATTTTCTTACCTTTTCCAGCTCCTAGAGTTCCTGTTTTCCTTGACTCGTGGCTCTTTTTTCTATGCCAGCAACGTGGAGCTGAACCTTTCTCATTTCGCCGGCCAACTCCCCACCCCTTCTGAGTCCCTCTTAGACTTTTAAGGTTGGTTGTGATTACATTGGACCCACGTGCGTTATTCAGGATACCTGCTCTCTTTTAAGGTCAGCTGATTGGCATCCTTAATTCCATTTGCAACTTTAATTTTCCTTTGCCATGTGACAACATAGTCACAGGTTCCAGGGATTGGGAGGTAGCCATCTTTGAGGGGGCGCATTCTTCTGCCTACTACAGAGCTAATTGTGTTTTCCAGTCAATGGTGAGATGGCTGTTTCATCATCCTCCAGGTGATGTAAGGTCTGATTTTAAGACGAAACACAGTATTGCTCTCTCTCCCTTGGTTTTCAAGAGAGGCCCTTTAATCCCAGCTGAGGCCCATCAAAGAACCCTGCTCTATTGTTGCATTTTGGTTTATGGAAGCACCATCCCACACATCAAAAGACTGCAGGTTCCATTCCTGGTCAAGGCACATTACTTGGTTGCAGGTTCAATCCTGGGTCAGAGCATGTATGGGAGGCAACCAATCAATGTCTCTCTGTCTCTCTCTCTCTCTCCTTCTTCCACTCTCTCTCAAATCAATAAACATATCCTTGGGTGAGGATTTTTTAAAATAATCAAATGAATTTCTATCAAGAGTTTAGTAAACGTTGCCTGTGTCATCCTGACTCCCAGAGTTTTGTTATTTATGAAATCTTGTTTCAGAAATCATCTGGAAATCATATGAATAAGTGCCTCCTCATCACAAGTGTGACTACTTCACAAAGGAAGCTTATATATGGTTACTGTCAATCTCAGAGTGCTGTAACCAATTAGAAATCAGAAGAGTTCTTTTCAACCTGTGCCTCAGCTTTGAAAGAGAACTATGAGTATATGTCTACAAAAATAAAGTAAGTAATCAAAAAATTCTCAAAGCTATCAACTGCTATTAAAGCTGTACCCATTTTTGAAAATTTGTAATACTAAACTATTATTCACCAGAGTTCATTGCAGTTATTACAAAGAATCAAGGAACAGGGAGGGGAATTACATGTAAATTACTGTGCTGTATTTGCATCAGGTCAGATGGTTTAACAAAATCAAGACAAAGGATTGACTGTCCCAGATTTATTGCAATGTGTTCTATTTCATAATCAATTAATTTTATTACCTACTAGAATTTTTCAGTATTAGTATCCTCACAACCCACCACAGACAATGTTGTTATACTTATAAAGCCTTTTTTGGATTAAAGGGAGCAGATTACCGAAGGCTGCTTCAAATAGGATGATGCATAGAGTCAGAGGTATACACAGCAAACAAACAAACAAAGGCTTGAAAGAGTGATGTAATCACAGTCTCTCTAAAGTCTTGGTGGAAGGTTCCAAATCAAACTTTTTATTGGTGTAAAAAAAAAAAAAAGGTAAATATTCTCAACTCTTCAGAAACTGGCTTTTATATCAGGATCAATGAAACATGGCTAGTTGGACGCAGTTCAATTAATTGCTGACTAAAATTAAAATATACTCTGTGTATCAGCACAAATTCCTCCCTTGACCATTGTAAATATTCCCATGTTCTTCACACAGACATCTTTAGGAGCCAGTCTACTTTCTTTTATACCTTCATAGACAATTACATCTTTCTTGAGATACCATGTGCATTATATTTTATAGCACTCCAGGTGAAGTCTAACTACTTAATATACAATAAGGCCATCTTTTTGATTTATACTGTATTTCTCTAGAATTCTGCTTGCCTTTTTCAATATAGAATTATAGTGAATTTCAAACCATGGGGAATACTTTTATAGTAAGTCCCACATTTGTCTGCAACTGATTGTGTGCTGCAAAATTCTTGGTGTTCTTTTTTTTCCTATCATGTTTTTTGCAGAATTTGTTACACTGTTTTGTTTGAACTAAAATTTAGCTGCATCTCAGCAAGTGCATTGGAAAAAAGCTTTTTTTCCTCAACTTTCTGTTCTTTTTCACACCTTAAATCTCCTACCTACAATCATTTTCAAACAAAAGTATATACTGTTTTCACACAGTTGCACATGTTGAGAAAAATTAGTCAAACATTCTAGATACATTTTACTCCTTTATAAAAACAAAGTTGGTGCAAAGCAACTGAAGAAGTGCTGTTAAAAGAAAAAAGTATATAAATAACACGTGAAAGAACACTAGGAAAAAAGCATTTTTCTCCTTTCTGTATTCCTTCTTTCCTCACCATCCTGGGCTTGCAGAGATACTTACCATTACTTTCCCCTGATCAATGTTAATTTCTCTCCCAGTCCTCACCTCTACTTGGCCTCATCTTTCTTGCAGCCTGGAAAGGAGAAAACCAATATGCTTGAATAACACATAGAAAAATATATATATTAACTGTATCTGTATTTATATGGATAATAAAAACCCACACACCTATTTTATAGCTTGAAGACCACAAAAAGTCATCAGAAAGAACATCATAGACATATCTTCTATAAAAACTAAGCTATTGTTCACTCTTTTACCTTATCTCAATAGTACTTTATTGGATATCATAATAAAATTTCCTTTTAATTTAGGAGTTTTGATATTCCAAGTAGGAAGGTGAGAAGAGGTTTTAAAAAGGATAAGAGGTCAATGAGGCCCAAACTTAAGTCCAAGTAAACAGAGAGTTGGCATTGGCCACATAGCACCTACAGACCATTCAGGCACTTACGTGAGGAACATTATCACCTGGGTAGAGTTCCTTTATAAGGCGTCTTTCTTGTTTTTGTTCTGTGAGTACCTTCCATGGAAAGCAATTAATACATCACTGTTTCATTTGTCCAAAAAAAAATAAAGAAGGTTATCTGTGACCTGAAACTTTGCTCAGCCCCACCAAATGGCCCCCTTGCAAACAACTTACTCCTTTATCAAGGATTAAGTTCTCACCAACAAAATTTAGATTCATGAACATCTCACCTTTCACTTGAGCAGGACTGAATGGGTTTAGATTGAGATAGTCCCTCAAATTTGCACACGAAGTTGTGAAAACAAAACCTCTAAGCTTCATTCTTTAGGTAAGAAATAAATCATTAACAAATCAAATAGGAAGTTATTTTTACTAACAGAAGGAATTATAATGTTTTCTCTATCATTCTTGACACCACATTGTCAAATAAGAAAATAAGAATTGCTCAGATCAGAGAACTAACCTTATTTTTTGTAGTATCATCAAATCAGTAAGTATATCAATCATAGTAACAATTATGCTTCAAAAATCTCATCATTTTAAAGTCCCCATCTAATGCCTTTAAACATTGCTATGCAGAAATGTTAGAAGAGGATGCAGCTAGAATTTTGCTAAATCAAAATTCAAGTAGCAAAATATTAATACCGTTACATAGTAATGGTTAGGTAATATGGCATAATGGTTAGACCACAGGATCTGAAGTTACAACGCAGTCTGAACTCACACTATGAGTTAGAATTTCAGCACTGTCATCTGTACTACTTGTATATTGATGAGAATTATTATACTAATTACTAGTATTATTATGCACCAGGCATTGCATTGGCTAATTTTAATTATCTATACTCCAGAAACGTGCTTTGCTCCTGTTATTTTTATTATCTGCTGTGCCATTTTACTCTCACTCTCATGCACACGTTACTATCTAAACTTTAAGGGCAAATCAAATGTCATCACTCCTGGAATTTGTAAATCTGCATCCTGCAATATGTTTTACCACCACTGGACCCAGGTGTAATTGATTAGTTCCTGATTCTAATATGTTCCCACAATACACTTCACATAATTCTATTGTTTGAGTTACTGGTATGTTAATGTGACTAAATAACATATAAATTTCACAATATAGCTCGCATAAATTCCTCTCCTATTTTTCCAAACATTTAGCATACGCTGAAAAATAGTGGCTTATTAAAAATAAGTGTATGAGTCCATGAACTCAAAATAGTAAACCCACGGGAACTGATTCTGGGACTGTATGGTTTACAATGGTTCAAAGTTGAAAGGAAGAGAGTAAACCCATTGTTCAGTAACTGCATGGAAGGAAACAATACAAGAGGAATACCAGCGACAGGAAGGATCAAAGATTTTTCAAATAGGGCAGAGATGTTTTTTCATTAAAGTAATTAATTATTTATGGATGTATGCAAATTTTCTGCAATTAAAATATGAAATTATGAGAACTAAGAAGAAAACTAAAACACTGACTCAATTACTGGTGAACAAAAAAAGACCAGCAAGTCTCTACATTAAAAGGATCAGGTTAAAGTCAGAATGACGTATCATCGTGGAATGGCAGTTGATTTGAATTCCCAGGAAAATATTTTTATTGTATATAAAATGTTTTAATTCTTTTTAAAGTAGCCTTGGCTGGTGACTCGGTGGATAGGCGCTGGCCTGCAAACACAAAGGTCTCTGGTTCGATTTCCAGCCAGGGCACATAACCAGGTTGCAAGCCAGGTCACCAGCCAGGTTTGTGGCTGGAGGCAGGTGAAAAGCAACCATACATTGATATTTCTCTCCCTCTCTGCCTCCCTCCCTTCCCTTCTCTCTAAAGATTAAAACATATTTTTTAAATAAAATAGAGTATTTTTTATGTTGATAGCCCCAAATGAAATAACACTATAAATAATCATCATAATAGAATAATAAAAATAGAAAATCCGTAAGAATTTTTTAGTGCTTAAGAAAATTTATTCATTTCTCTTTTTTCCTACTATATATTTTGTTGTTTGCTATAACTGAGGCACAATTTTAGGTACTGGAGATAGAAAAGTTATCAAAACAAAGTCATTGAACTCATGGACATTTTTATTGATTGATAAATACAGCAATGGTCAAATAAACATATAACAATGAAGCATTTAAATAATAGCAGGTGCTATGGATAAAATGAAACAGGTGAGGCAAGAGGGTGCTGGAGGCATGATTTTATACAGAGTAATCAGGAAAGCCCGCCCTGATGGAGTAAGGATTGAAAAGAAATCTGAAGACAAAGCCAGGTGGATTCTTAGAGAAGAGAATCCATATAAGAAAACACAAATACAAAGCCCCCAAGTGAGGAGCCAAACAGTTTGACTCTAGAGGCTGTGGCCCTAACACGAGTGCTCTCCACTTCCTTGTAGGGCTGTTATGAGGATTAAATAAGTATCTCTATAAGGGCACTTATCACAGTGCTCCAAGAAAACCTAATTGTTATGAGAAAAATTATAAATGCTTACATAGACCAAAGCAGATTGTTGTTACACAGACCTTTTACCCCCCAGTAATATAAGAGTGAAACACTTTATCAGCTATAAAAATATGGCAAAACTGCAGAATTGAGACTAATGATCTCAAAACAATACATTAAAAATAATTTCTAGTCAGTAAAATATCATCAGTATAAAAGTATTTTCCTACCAGACTACTATATATGACTTAAGGATAAAAAAAAGAGTTAAGGAACAAAACAAGCATCCATGAAGTTTTCTGAGTAGTCATTGGAGAATTATTTGTTAAGGCTTCCTGCTAGCAATTTTATTCATGTGTGTTTCATCATGAAACATTCAATAAAATGTATTTAAAAATCCTATCCGATCAAATATCCGAGTTGTAGAATCTACACATCATGGTAATGCACATGCCCATCAATGTCCTTAACACATTCCCGAGCCAAGTGACAGGTGTACCGCTCACGTTGGACTAACTACACATCATGACTGAACTTGCAACACTCCTTCAGTTATAAAACGTCCTTTTCCACAGCTTCTTCTGGCCAAATTGTTGATCTCAAATTCACACTTATAGGAACACCAAGCAGCCTTTTAGAATCTGATGACATAATTCAAAGCTAAGCTCAGATGAGAAAGGGTTCAACATTTTCATGAACATTGAAGACTAGTTCAATTAAGTGTTGATTCCCTTGTTCAGTGAGAACGTTAAGAGCTATTATAGTCACTAGCTTCCATAAGTTGATTTGTCTAGGTCAACACTTTTTTTTTTTTTTTTTTTTTTTTAATTTACAAGAGACAGGGTGGGGAGAAGGAGGGAGAGAAAGAAGGAGACAGAGTGTGAAGAATCAATTTCCTGTTTCATTTATTTATGTATTTATTGGTTGCTTCTCATAGGTGACCTGATGGAAAAGCGAACCTACAACCTTGGCGTATGGAGACAATGCTTTAAACAACTGAGCTTTTCAATTTAAATGGTATCCTTTATCAGGTTTTTTTTTTTTTTTAAGATCTTATTCATTATTTTTAGAGAGAAGGGCAGGGAGGGAGGAAGAAAGGGAGAGAAGCATCAATGTATGGGTTGCCTTTCACCTGCCTCCAGCTAAGGATCTGGCTGGAGACCTGGCTTGCAACCTGGTTACGTGCCCTGACTGGGAATTGAACCAGAGACCTTTGGGTTTGCAGGCCGGTGCCGTATCCACTGAGCCACCAGCCAGGGCCATTTGTTAGCTTTTAACCCATGGGATTCAAATACAGCATCAATTACTTCAACACTCCCTCCTATATTCATATCTGAGCAATACTATCTCTTTCTCTAGAACCAGTCCCTGCTGAGCAACTCAAAGAGGTTCACAGGGTGAGTAGACCATGCTGACTAACAATATCATATTTCCCATCATGTTCTTTTAAAGAGTCATAACAATCTATTTTACTTCTCTAGTTTTGCTTCTTTCTGAGACTTACAGAAAGTCAGAGATCTCAGATATCTTTCCAAATTATTTCAATCTCTGGTCATTTTGGTAGGGCCTATTTCCCTGAAAGCTATCGTGCTCCCTTTGTCTATATAATTCCTTCAGTGAAACCTCTATACAAAAATGTCGGAATAGTTAAACTTAAGTTGCCACATGTAATTTTCACATTAAAGAAACTCTATATGACAGCCATTGTTATTCCTTTCTAAACATAAGCCCTGGCTGGTGGCACAGTGAATAAGGTGCCAGCCTGCGAACCCAAAGGTCGCTGGTTGGATTCCCCAGCCAGGACACATAACCAGATTGCAAGTCAGGTCTCCAGCCAGGTTTATGGCTGGAGGCAAGTGAAAGGCAATCATACATTGATGTTTCTCTCTCTCTGCCTCTCTCTCTTCCCCGCTCTCTGAAAAATAATAAAAAATCTTTTTTAAAAATTTAAAATTAAAAAATAAATAAAAATAAATATAAGATGTTTCAAACAAGTTCAGGTAATTAATCAATTTTAAAACCTTTGTTCAATCAACTACACCCACATATTTTTTTAAAGATTTTATTTTATTATTTTTAGAAAGATATTATGTATATAATAAATATAATTTATTAGCAGCGAAAGATCAAAACAATGCCAGTCCTTATCTATATCATTCGAATTAATTTGTGGTCTGATTATTCAAAAAGTGGTTTGTTAGTGGTTTCATTGTGTATTTAATGTCTCTGACAGTAGCAAAATATTATTGCTATCAATTTTATATTTTATATAGTAATAATTTTTTATATTTCAGTAAATATTTGAAAATGTCCTAATCTGCTCTACAAATGAAATACATCAAAGTAAATATGTTAGCACATGTGCTCACACTTATATTAGTAGCAAAGTGGCACTAGGACTGTCAGAGCTTCTTAGCTTCTGCTAAGAAAATTAAAATATTTTGAAATTTCCTCTTTACTTCCTAAAATGAAGCATATACCTAATATAAAATGCAGGCATATATGAAAATAAGTATAATGCATTAATGGTAATCGGAGATTAATGTCTTAGGTCAGGTTCCCCAGAAGCCGAGTCTGGCACCAAGATTGAGACGCACGGAATTTCCTGAGCGCTTTCAGCAGGAGAGCCGGTGAAGGGCAGCGGGGCAAGGCGGGGAGGAGGCGCGGCACAGCTGCGTGCTGTCAGCTGGAGTCCCGCCTCCGCCCCAGGACTCACAGCTCTGGACCTGGGGAGTACAATTCAGTACCCACCTGGCTTTCGTGTCAGTTGCACACCTGAAAGTGGGTAGTTTGAACTACTGAATCTTGCACTGAACTTAATTTTGATTCAGTCAAACTTTAAAATCTGTCTCATTCTTGTATTAGAAAACTTTTAAGCATGTTTGGAAACCTGAATTATGTGACTACTGCTCATTTGTAAATACTATGAAATCTACATACAGATGAAGATTTCTGATGAAATTTGTCAAATTGAGATATGCTGTAAGTTTAAAACACACACCTGAGTTTTAAGCCTTAGTATAAAAAAATAATGTAAAATATATCAATAATTTTAATACTGATTACATATTTAAATGACATTTTTTAATACATTGGGTAAATAAAATATAAATGTCACCTGATATTTTTACATTTTTTTCATGTGACTACCAAAAAATTTTTAATTTTGGGCATAACCTCATTTCATTTTGATTTTATCTAGCAATGTTCTATAATAACCTTGTCCAATAGGACTTCGTGTCATGATGTAAATATATCTATGCTACTCAGAACAGCAGCCACTAGCCAAAGGTGGCTCTTGAGCTCATAAAATATAGTGAGACCAAGGAACTATAAAGTTTAATTTCATTAAATTAAACATAGATCTAAATATCCACATGTGACTAGTGGCTGCTATATTAGACAAGGTAGTCAGACCATGACACAGTTGCACTGGTCACACCTTAATCCATTGAGGCTGTTATAACAATACCTCAAGTGCAATAGCTTATAACAGAAATGTATTTCTCATAGTTCTGGTGGCTGAAATCCAAGATTGGGGTGCCAGCATGGTTGGGTGGGGCTTCTCTTCAGAGTCACACACCTCTCAGTTTCATCCTCACATGGTGGAAAGGGTGAGAGAACTCTCTGGGGTCTCTTTCATAAAAGCACTAATCCCATTCATGAGGCCTCCACCTTCAGAACCCAAGCACCCCAAAGGCTCCACTTCTATCATATCACATGGCTTTAGGATTCTAACATATGAATGTGGGGATAAAAGCAGGGAGACCAACCTTTAGATCATGCAGGGTTGAGGGATCTCCCATTCCAGCCAAAGGCAATTCTCTGAAGGAGCATCTTTGAGTAGTTAGCAGCGAGGGTACGGGGGCACAGGCCAGGTAATGGGAATATAATCAGGGCAGCATCCACGGCAGGGAGAAATTTATAATAAAATGGCACACATAGTTGAACACATAAATTCCTAGGTACAAGCATACTTGAAAACAAAATATTTAGGCATGTCAACCTATTCATAGAATTAATATGAAGGGAACAGCCACTGATATATGCAAATATAGTGATTTGTGTGGAGATTCAAATATTCCTTTAATAAGCACACTTTTCCACAATGTAGGTAAATCTTGGGAAAGTCTGACTTCAGTAAGACAATCTTCCTTTAAATGACACAGTAGTTACATTTTTAAAAATTCAGTATACATAGGAGTGTGCAAAAAATATGCTGGATCAATAGCACAATTTGGTTGATTGAATAATGCTAAATGAGGCTTCACTTTCATTCTTCTTACTATTTTTGTTTGAGATGTTATTTATTTAATTTTAGAGAAAGGGGAAGGGAGGGAGAAAAAAAGGGAGAGAAACATTAAGGTGAGAAAGAAATATTGATCTGTTGTCTCTCATACACACACCAACTGGAGACCAAATCCACAACTCAGGTCAGGATGTCCTGACCGGGGATCTAACCAGTGACCCCTTTTTTTTTTTTTTTTTTCTCTTCTGGAGGATGCCCAACCCACTGAGCCACACTGGCCAGGACAAAGCTTTTACTTTCCATATATCTAGAAGGACACTTGGAAGTTGTGAAAACTTTGGAATATTCTTCATTTTCAAATTGTGTACATACACACTGATGGTTAGCTTTCTTGACTTACTAGCATTCCCTCCCAATCACTGGAAAATACAAAATACCCTGCCAGAAATTCCCAAACCCTGCCTCCCTGAAATATCCTATGTAACTCCAGGGTTCAGGACAACCTTACTGAGAACTAGAGGTAAAGACAAATTAACTTTGGGTAAGTGAATTGGGAACATGTATACATTTCATGATGGAATATTCCACAACCCACAACTGAGTTCCAAAGACACTACAGAACCTCTTGCACAAACACACATACAGACACTCAGAAACATGCACATTAAGGAGATGATTATTAGAAAAAGTATGGAACTAGTATAATAATATAAAAACAGTCATATCTAAAATATATCTTACATCATATATAAATATAAAAATGAGAATATGAAGTTCTACTTACTGGTCTAAAGCTTGTGTGCATATCTATAAGATAGTTGTGGAATGCATGGTTCTAAAATCTCTATATAGCATTCAAGAAGAGTGCTTATTAGAATTAGAACATAATAACATTCTAATGTTATGGAAAGAAATTCAGAAATTATAATGAGGAAGAGAGAGAAGAAATTCTCTTATTACACCATATTTGCAACCTGAGTTATAATAGCTAGTTTCCCTTGAACTCAGGACTATAGTCATTTTGATTAATTTATTATTTAAGAATAATAATAAGAATGCAAAAAAATACCCTCTTATAATAGGCATTTATACACCTAAAAGAGTATCCATTGAAATACTCAGGGTTTTACAGGTGAAAAATAATCTTGCTTTCCCTCATTGGTGTATCCTTTCTATCATATATCTTAAGAATTATAAACAATTCTGAAATCCTCTACCCTCAAGTTTGTCCTGAAAGAAAATGAGGACCAAAAAGGACAGGCATAAAAGGAAAACAAGATTGCCATTTCATTAGATGATTGAAGAAAAATGTATTGGAATGTGTCTATCATCTCTAAATTCCTTCGCAGACTGCTTAGATTTGCCCTATAACCTGAACCTGCTGGAAAAGCCTTTAGCTACAGCATAAGTTATTTTTCCTTGAGAAGAAGCATTAAAGGACAAGAAGAGTCTTGGCAGGCATAAGTATCCAGAAAAAAAACTAGATTTATGGGGAAATAATTGTTACTAATAATTATAGTAATTACCACTCGGAGAAAAAGATATCATTCTTTACTAAAATCACCTCCTTTTTTTTTGTGATCTGAACTTCACCATTTCCTGTATCTTCCTGGAATACATTTCCAAATTTTATCTAATCTCCTGACATCATTTAACTTGTTTCCGTCCTCTGTCTTCCCTTTTAATCCATCCTTTATGTTCATTCCACATTGATCCTGAAATTATTCTCTATGGTTACTCTGGGGGGAAAAGAACTGTACTATATGCACTCTACCAAGTTTAAGTTACCTGATTGGCTTTCAAAGTCTCTAAAAGTTTGCTCTATGCAACATTTTCATCTGTATTTTTTACTATTCCCTGACATCTTTTTTTTTTATTATTGTTCTATTCAAGCCTGTGTGTTTATTGTAGTTCCCAAATTATAATTAAGTGACTTTAAGTGCAGTGGAGAAATATTTTGGATCCTTTACTCAGTTAAGAACCTAATTTTTTTTTTTTTTTTTTAAGATTTCATTTATTTTAAGAGAGAGGAGAAGGGATAGAGAAAAATAAAGAGAGAAGCATCAATGTGTGGTTGCCTCTTGTGTACCCCCAAATAGGGACCTGGCCCACAATCCAAACATGTGCCCTAACTGGGAATCTAACCAGTGACCCTTTGGTTCACAGCCAGTGCTCAGCCCACTGAGCCACACCAGCCAGGGTGGGAATCTAACATTAAATTAGTCCTAGCTAACAGTTCTTCCCTATCTTGCTTCCAAATTACAGTATCATGTCTTTTTGCTGTTACTAAACTTTTAAGCATGGAGTCTACAAATACCCTGCTATGTCTTATCTCAAAGAGCCTTTATTTCACTTTTCATCATTGCTGTAAAGGATCAATAAAATTTACATATTTAATGGAAATATTGATGCTCAGAGGAATGGTGGGAATCATCCAAGTATCAAAATTTTCAGTTGCATGTTATAAGGAGATGGGTGTTCAAAAGAAGGGTGCATTCCAGAACACATACTTGAAGAGTAAAGGCAGCAATGATAGAGACAGCCTAACTTTCCCATTTTTCCTGATACTTATTTCTACAAGTCTCAGCAAGTAATGTAGTCTGCTACTCTGTTACAATATTGTTAAGTTTAGGACAAATTTGTTAAGTAGGTCAATTTTTATTTTTTAGAGTTCTGAAAATGAAAGCAACAAACAACCCTTGTTTTTTAGATAAAAATTAGTTTATCCATCCCATCAAAAAATGCACAGCATAACCCAAAATTGACACTTTTATGTGACAATTATTAAGCAACCCCTGCCTCAATAAACTTATTAATACCATTGGCTCTGACTGTAAATCTTCCCAGGAAAGGCAAACTCGTGCCCCTCCACAAAAGTATCTTATGTAAGAGCTGCCTACCTTCCAGTGCTCAAATAAGCCAAAACTAAATAATTTCTAGTCAATCAAAAACTAAGGAAACCGAAATGTTTGGTTCAGTGAATCACAAATGTTATTTAGTCCAGTTCATCTCTCACAAATTTTAAGTTTAAGAGTATTGTGGTCATTTGAATGCTCAAGTAAATCCTAAGACAAATTCTCATTGAACAGTTAGTGTGTTACTATTTTAAAAAAGTAGCCAGAAGAAAGGCAAACTGTCTCAACTAGTACATAGCCCAAGAAAACATAGTTTGAAGGATTGGGTCCTGATTATTATTAAATGGTTCAGTCTTTCAATATTCTTGATTAAATTTCTTGAGAGCAACTATAATTGGCCCAGTTTGGGTCAGATAAACACTTTTGGTCCATTGAGCTATAAACAAGAAACGGATTAATTGGTACCAGCATGGTCACTTCACCTTCACAAGAGACTTTAATGTGGGGATTCGAAAGGATATATGTTAGGAGGCAAAATAGAAGGATACTATGGTACTGCACAAAGACCTAATACAGAATGCATTTCTGTTTGTTATTGTTATTATTTGCTAGTTTTTCTGTAGGTATTGACTCTGTGACTTAATGGGAATGATTTATGATAATCCACAGTGCAGATTCACAATAGATGATTAAGATATCATTGATGATAGATTATTATTAGAAAAAATATTATAATTTAATCTTTATGTATAGTGAGAGGTTGGGAGATGATTATTTAAAAGAGTTTGGAAAATAAAGAATACAGTATGAATATGTGAAGTGTGAGATAGTGGGAAAGGGCCCTCATTCAACAAGGCAGGAGACCAAGATTCAATTTCTGGGTCAGTCACAACTATTTACATATGTTATCAAGTTATTCTCTTATCTTTAATTTCTTTAATACAAATAAAAGGACAATAGATTTCAAGGTGTGCCTGATGATTTAATTCCCTGTAGAAACAAAACTATGGTGTCGATGTGTGATCATTTCAGTGATCCACTTATGTAATATTAGTGGTTTTAGAGCAAAGAACAGCACTAATAAAGGAACTCAAAAAGGAAACAAAATTTTTCTGCCCTAAATAAGTTATCAATTCCAGTTTAGTGGGGTGAGGAGTTGCTTCCCCCACCAGCAAGCAATTCTTAAAAAAGTATTAAAAGTAACTGAAATCACTTCAAAATCCTATATAGTAGTTATATCCTTGACACTATTTAGATGAATTGTTGCAGTTGCTGCTTTTTAATCTTTATACTTAAATGAATTATTCAGCTCTCTAAATTATATAAGGGTATAGTTTATTTATTTTTGTTATTTTTGGTTTGGCTGTTTTATTGTTTTTTGTTTATTTTTGGTTTTTGGTTTTTGGATTTTTTGCCACCTACATCCATATAGGTTTTTGTCAACAGTGACATGACTTTATAATTGAACAACTCCAACTACAATGTCTTTTCCTGGGAATGTCTGCCAAGGAAAATAAAAAATTGCAAATAATTTTGTTATTCATTTAGGGAACGTCTGAGGAAACTATAAAATAAACATCGAATTGTTCAACTTTTCTAAAGACAGCATCAAAGAACTGTTTACACACAAAGATCTCAAGGCCGCTTATGCTCTTGAACCACAACTCCCACCTTGAACCAATTCTCAACTATTACATCATCATCCCTAACCAATCCTAACCAAGCCCTGCTGTGAAATGTTCTCTGAAAACTAAACACCATAACCCTGTTAACAATTCTGAATTTGCCCTCCCCACTTAGAAATGTTACTAAGGCTTTGTCAAGTAAATAGTTTTCTTACCATCTTTGCCTCAAAAAGTGGTTTCAGTGATATTTTCATGGAACCATAACTCAAAGAGCCATGGTGCTACCAAACACTAATGCAGGGATCTGTTGCCCACTGCCACTCTCTAGGCAAAATGCCGAAGACAGAGGTTTGGTGAAAAAGTAAAGGAGCCCTTTATTCAAAAGCTATGCAATTTTGGAAGATTGGCAGAATTCTGCCTCATAGCTCCTTTTCCCTGGAGCAGCCAGAGAAAAACCCTGTCATCCACTGTCAGACTGATGCAGAGTTGTACCTGGAGTTCCCTCTCCCATTAAAAAAACCACCAGCCTTTGGGAAACTGCCGATGGCCACTGTACAATCATCCAGCCAGTTTGGTTTCTTTCCCCATCACTGTGGGGCCTCAGGCTTCTCCATGGCGTCTGGCAGTTACCAGCACCTTGCTAACTGCGTACTGACTGCCTTTTCTTTCGCTTGCTGCCTGTCAGCCCGGCGCCTGCGCCCCATCCCTCTGGCCATCAGCTCTCCATGTGTCTGATGCACTGGTGCCCCCAGCCAAGCAGGACTGCGCAGCGCCGCTGCCCACACCACTGCTGCTTCTCCTGTGAGGGGGTTGGCCCTGTCACCAGGCCATGTGGCCTTTAGGGCCCACAAGTGCTCCAGCCTCCAAACAGGGCAAGCCAAAGGAAGAAATTCCATGTTTCTCCCTACTCTTCATTTAAATCCCAGAGGGTCCAGCTTCCCCAGCCAACGCAGTCCTTTCCCAGGCTAGCTTGTCAAGTCAGCACCTCCGCCTGCAGCCGTGTCCTGGAACGAGTAAGAGGGCTTTTCCTCCCATCCATCACCCTCTCCCGTGCCTCAGCCGAGGGTTAGAGAAATCTGTCCTGTGCCTCACTAGCACAGCTTCACCCCCACCACCTCTGGCTTTTCCTCCCTCACTCAGCCCCTCCTTTGCTCTACAATCTGGCCAGGTTTGATACAGATCTCTCTGCATCAATGGGAGAATTTAAACACCACAATTCTAATATGGAGTGCCTGAATATTTGTTGAATGGCTAAATAAATGAATTAAAGGTTCGTTCAGAATCAGAATAGATCACACCAGAGTATTGTATCTAAACTATAAGAATTCTGTAGCAATTATCAAAAATTATGGTAATAAAACTCTTGAAGCCAGAACAAACTAAAGGGGTTTATTTGCCTACATACACTAAAGCCCAATCAGAGATTAACAGGAGTTTGCAGCAAAGAAAGGAATATTTTATTAAAGAAATGGCACTAAGCCCAGAGTCACAGGTGAGCACTTGCTCAAAGATCTGGCTCCCTGATGGTGTCTGTGAAATGGGTTATATAGGGAAAAGATCATTAATCATGGTGGATTTAGGGTCGTTATCAGTAAGGCAGGGGGTAGTTGACCATCGCGCCTAGCCCTGAAGTCAGCCATGGCTCACTCTGTCTGGTTTCACCAGGATGTGCCAGTCAGGCTGTTCTGCTTTTCTGGGTCTGGAACTTCAACACAACTGAGGCCTAAATGGGATCTGTTGTTTGACTAAAACTGTGTTTCTGTGGTCAACAGATCTGGGGCTTTGTTCCTAAGATTATTAGGTGCTGGCCAGAACCCCATTGTCCTGAGGGCTTAATGATTAAGGGGGTGGACGTGCAAGGGAGAGGGACGTGGGTGAGTCAGGGTGTCTGATGAGGCCAGTTCGTATCAAAGGAAAGAAAGGAGGGAAAAAAATCATATTAAAAAACTGAAGTTTCTCCATTGTTAAAACACCATTTCCACATTTCTGTTTTCTTCTTAAAGAATATTTCAAAAAACTATGAAGTGAGAAGTATGAAAATTTGAATGAAAATGTGTGCATTACTGGCAGACAGAGAATGGAATTAAAACTGACAATTTGATTATTTATTGACACCTGGTGAGAAGTACTATATCTAGGATTACAAATTTGGATTATTTACAAAGTGTTTTCTGATAAAGTTTAATTATTTGATTCTGAAAAAACCAGCAAAAGCTTTTGTGCATTTTTTTTCTTGTCAGCTGTATGTGCAAAACCCTTGTTTAAATTCAGCATGATAAAGATATATTATAAACCGAAAGTAATAATCAAGGAATATTTACTTTAAGCATTTGACCCACGTAAGTAAATTCAAGTAATGGTTATCTTACTTAAGAAAATTCCTTAAGGAAATTTCTTCTCTAAAATATAAGCCAGTTTCTCATGCATCGTTAAAAATGTCAATCTCCCATGATTACATTAATCTAAATGCTAGGATTGGAACTCAAGATTTAAAGTTTCAGCCTAGGGTTAATTAGACAAGAGAAGAAAGATAGCATTGACTACTCTGTTTTACAGCAAGAAAGAATGCAAATACAGACAGCCTCAGGGAAGCAAGCTGTTCCAGCCGGCACTCTGTATGGGGAGAAGGTAAATTCAGTAAATGGTGAGGTAAATGCAATCCCTAGCACTCAGCTTCAGGCTTTCCTATAGAGAGGAAAGGTCTTTTTTTCTCACATGCAGAAAGGGGAAACCCATAACTGCATCCTAAGGCAAGGTATTCCCGTAGACAAATATAGTTCAGGTGGAAATTAAGGACAAAAGGTAGTCTGGTGATTTGGGGTTTGCTTCTACTGCGAAGTTAGACAAAATAGACTGTGAAGTGCTTTTGTAGACAACAAAGGCCTATAAAAATGCTAGCCCATTAATCATGGGTGATTTTAATTACTGTGATATTGATTAGTATAGCAACTATGCAAAATCTAAGCTAGACACTGCACTTTCCTGAGCTTGCGTTTTTTTTTTTTTTTTTAGTACTTAGTTTCATGAACAGCTGGCTTGACCAAAGACTATTTTAAGTACAAAAAAAAGAGCAAACATGAATAAAGTAAAGTTGAAGGTTATAGGGGGCTACAATGAGAAGTTATTGAAGACAATGGAATTCTTGGAACCCTTGGCAAACTTGAATTCTTCAAAGAATGCTCTATAAAGTGTTATGCCTTAAGGGAGTGATTACGCCCATTTTTTTACAGTAAGTGTATGAATAGCTATATTTGGTTTATTCCCTAGATTGAATATATGTAGTTATCTGAAAAGATATATATTTGATGTACTTTCCAAAGTATACATGTACACCCTGTGCTTTGGGACCTACTCTATCTGCTTTTTTAGGAATATTTTGTCTTCCCACATACAATCTCAATTCATGCACATAGCAATAAATAAACTCCCTGGATTTATGGAGAAAGAATATATCAAATAATATCATGTCACGCTCATATATTTAGACACCCTACAACTCAGATCACAGAAAACATAGTTTCTTTTCTTTTCTGTAACTGATCTAATGGTCTTTATAAACTCTTAACCTGTTGTGTAGTGATAAAAAAAAAAAAAAAGAATTCAATTTTAAAAACTGCAAACATTTCATTTAATATCCTTAATTCCTTTCAGTTTCAAATACTCTCTTAAGTGATTTAGAATCTGGGTTGCCCAGGCTGAATGGCTCAGTTGGGCAGAGTGTTGTCTTATACATCAAAAGGTTGTAGGTTCCATCCTGTCAAGGCACATACCTAGGTTGCAGGTTCGATCCCTGGTTGGTGCTTGTATGGGAGACAGCTAATCTGTTTCTGTTTTGCATCAATGACTCCATCAGTGACTCCCTCTCTCCTTCTCTCTTTCTCTATCTTTCTCTCTCTCTTTCTTTCTCTTTCTTTCTTTCTCTTTCTTTCTCTCTCTCTCTCTCTCTCTCTCTCTCTCTCTCTCTCTCTCTCTCTCTCGCCCCCCCTTCCTTCCCCTCCTCTGTCCTCTCTGTCCCACTCTCAAGTTAATAAACATCCTCTGATTGAGATTTTAAAAAGATTGTTTAAGTTTGGATAAATTCTCAGGCTTTCAGAATTAATTCCCCTTCCCACATTCCCCTTATATAACCTCTGAATATGCAGGATGGGACCCTTAGACCTCATGGAGAATTAGGTAGGCAAAAGTCAGGGAGGTCAATGAAGACACAAGGTTCTTACATGTAGGTCCTTGTTGCATGTTCCCAAGCAGAGTGTTGAAGCAGCCAGGTCTGTCATTTTGGGGCCTCTGAGCTAATATCTGAGATGACTCATGTCTTAGTGTTAAACTGGTACCAGATGATGAATTCTCTCACCTTCTCTCATTTTGATTCTACAAAATGTCTATGGGTGGTAACCACTTGTCTTCACTCAAAGCTTATCAGTTTATCAGCCTACTCACTACACCTGTTCTTTTCCATGGGACTATATGGAAACTTAGAGAGGTTAGATAGCATCTTCAGTGGCCTCTGGGGAGCCAGAAGCCACTCAACAATCTGTCTCATGCTCATCAATCTCTCTCTCTCCCATAATCACTCATGTTCTGCCCTGGACGGGCACCTAGGGCTCATGAGGGGCCTCTCCTGGAGGACAGCAGCATCTGGGGATGATGCCACGGAGAAGTAGCTTCTCCATCGGTGGTAGCTGGTAGTGAGTTAAGTTAGGGAGCAAGAGCACAGATAAAAGCCTTGCCTAATTTCTTTCTTTTTTTTCTTCCTTTTCCCTAAAGGATGCTTCATTCAAAGCAATAAGCTTAACAATCTGATTTTTAAATTTATAAATATAGTTTTAGTTATATAAAGATGGATATAAATATTCCTTCATCTTAATAACTAGGAATTATATGCATAATGCTAAAATGTCATATGGAATCCTCGTTAATTGTATAAATAGGTATCAATATCGTATCAATTTAATGAGCAATTTCAGGGCTAAGGGAGGTGAAATAACTTCCCTAATGTTCCACAGTAAGTGGCAAAGCTGTGATTTACATCCAAGCATGTCCAACTCCACACTGATATCTGTAAGTGTTCTCATCAAATGTAAGATGAGGAAGAATTGACCCACCCACATCTACATCCTCATGAACAACAATTATCTAGGAAAATCAAATAACACCAAACAAACATAAAGATTGAAAACTTTATGAGTCCAGTAGTCTCTGTATGATATATCAATTGCCTATTATTGGAATTTGTAATGAATGTATTGAGCTAATAATAGTATGGGAGAGCTATCAACAGATTCAAGAAATTAATGCCCTTTTTAGCATTGCAAAGCAAAGGATGTCCATGTACAGATGAATATCTTGATCTTGAATTCAAATTTCAACATTAAGTCACTCTGCCATAGAAATAGAGGGTTTTTTCCCTCACAGTAAACTTTAATAAAATATATAGTACTGGAAGCAATTCCAAGGAAAGACCCTTGAGATAAATATGTGCATTTTTTTATGTGACCTGGGTTGAAGGAGGGATAATACCTCATTACCAGGGAAAATGAATTATAGGTGGTCCATAACCATGTGGTCATTTATAGCATGCAGTTTTCCTTCCTTTTTTTCTGTTTTAAAATTGTGTTTCAGGTGTACAACTTCATAATTCAACATCTGTGTGCACACTACAAAGTGATCACGCCAAAAGTCTAGTTACTATCACCGTACATTTAACCCCCTTTAGCCCAGCCCTAACCCCATTCCCTCTCACAACCACAAATCTGTTCTCTGTGTCTAAAACATTTTTGTTTTGTTCTGATTTGTTAGCTTATTTGTCTTGTTTTTTAAGATTCCACGTGGAGTGAAATCATATAGTACTTGTCTTTTTTTTCCTGACTTATTTAACTTAGTGTTATACCCTCAAGTTCCATTCATGTTGTGGCAAATGGCAAGATTTCATTCATTTTTATTACGAATGAGTAATATTCCACATCTTTACCCATTAATCCATTGAAAGACACTTAGGTTGTTTTTGTATCTTGGCTATTGTAAATAATGCGTCAATGAACATTGGGGTGCATGTGTCTTTCTGAATTAATGTTTTCATATTCTTCAGATAAATCCCAGAAGTGGAATTGCTGGATCATATAATAGTTATAATCTTAATTTTTTAAAGAATATCCAAACTGTTTTCCATGATAGCTGTTCCACTTTACAGTCTCACCAACAATGTACAAGGATATACTTTTCTCCACATCCTCTCTAACACTTATTATTCCTTATCTTTTGAAAAGTGTCATTTTAGCAGGTGTGATATGATAGCTCATTGTGGTTTTGATTTGTATTTTCCTAATAATTAATCATGCTGAACATCTTTTCATATCCTTGTTGGCTATCAGTGTATCTTCCTGGGAAAAGGGTCTATTCAGGTTCTCTTACATTTTTTAATTGGTTTATTCATTTTTATTGTAGAATTGTATGAGTTCCTTATGCATTTTGGATATTGACCCCTTAATCAGATACATGATTTGGAAATATCTTCTCCCACTTAACAGGGTGCCTCTTTGTTTTAATGATGGTTTCCTTTGCTGTGCAGAACCTTTTTAGTTTCATGTAGTCTCGTTTGTTTATTTTTATAGCATGCAGTTTCTTATCACTGAATGGGATATGGATCTGAAGCGGCTGCTGCAATGATCTCTATGACTGCAGGAAGGAGAGCAGAGACTGAGAGGTGAGCTGGCTTCCTCTGATTGAACTAGATGCCATAAAGCAAAGGAATTATAGTAGAGGGCTTGAAATACTTGGCTTTACCTCTTTCTTTATTTCTGTACTCTACCTCCCAAATTCACCTGCAGCAATAGATTTAGACTTCTTTGACTCCCTAAAAGAATCTCTGTCTCTTACAGCTGAAAATCACTGACTGAGACAATAGTAAATCAGACCCAGAAATCAATTTTAGGAGTTACAGGAATACAAAGTAATTTGAATCCTTGCTCCTGTCTCATAAGATCTCTTATGAGACAGTCAAATGCAAATTTGGAAAGAGTTGAGCTCTCAGAATCATAATGGGAACATTTGACTGAGTTACAATAAATACAAATCTCATAACCCTCCAAATCCCATGAACGTTTTCTTGCCTATATAGAAGTAGCTGCTCTTCACCTGTTTGGATAGAATGCTATGACTTGCTGGAGGTCACCAAAATGGTCTTGCCCGTATCAGAGTCTATGGTCAGGAAGCAGAAACCATAGCAATTATTTGAACAGAGAGAATTTTATATGAAAAATTGCCAACCAGAAATAAAGTTGTTAGCCAGGTAACTAAAAGGATAAAATGAAAACTCTAAGATATTATAAAGGTAGCAACCTTGTCCCTAAATCTGAAGTAACAAAGGAAGTGGTTGTAATTACTAAAACTTAGGAACTTGCAAGGGGGAACTGAACAATCTGGGTCCCAGACCCCTGAAGAAAAGACACAGATGGCTGTCGGCGGGGGAGCCAAGGTGGGTCCATGATCAAGCTGGCTGTGCCAGTGGTGGCAAAATGGCAAACTGGATCCATTTATTGCAGCTGGAAGGAGCTGCTAATACAGAGTGAGGAACCATTAATAAGGACATCCTGACAAGGACCAGGAGCAAGTGGGAAACTTAGAAGCAAGAACCTGTAAGAAGAAAGAAGTGTCTTCCTCCTCTAGCCTGAAGTCTTTCTCTGGTTCCTTTTATTGCCCATGCTAATGCACTGACAGTTGCCCAAGCAGAAATATATTTGCAGAGAGCCAATTCCAGCATCACAAGGAATATAGAAGGGTATTGGCACATCACCATGGGCAGTTCCCTCAAAACTTGGTTACCCTCATACCAGCTCCTGTTGCCTCTCATGGCTTTAAAATTTACAACCAGTGTCATAACCAAACATGCCTGAGAAGGACAAATGCAAAACCTGACCTGAAAGGAGATGGTTTACACATGAGAAAATAAAACTGCATGATTTTGCTAATTTATGTTGTCAGGAAAACCAACAGAATACACGTGGCAATAGATTCTATGGCTTCTGATAGGGAGTGATGAACACAATATTGAGAAGCATAATTTATCATTAAAATAAATATAGCAGAAATTTTGGATTCAATTACATCTCTACCATTTACAAGGTTTGTGAACTTAAGATGCTTAATTGCTTTTTGCCAAATTTTGCTCATCTACAATGATGAGCAAAATATATTTATGCATTAGTATGAAGATTTAATTAATACATGTATGTGTATAGATAACTATCAGAACATATTAAGCACAAGAGTGGTAAATAAAAAGAACTTGGATAACTAGAAACAACTCTAATACTTTGAGTATTTCAATGACACTTGGATTCAGCATCATCTGAATCAACAAAGTTAAAATCTTAGAAATCCCTTATTTAATATAATGGGAGAAATCTAACAATTTAGGAAGACAGGAATTCTGGAGTATATTTTTTATGTGTGACCTATTCATTCACCACCACCCCCCCATTTATATCACCCTGGAGGTCCACCAAATAAATATGTTTAGTCTTCCCAAAGGGACTTGTATCTTTTTACCACAATAGTTATACATTTCACACTAAAGATAAAGAACAATCTTGACTTTATAAGGATTATCACGAGGGGGTTCCCTGCTAACAAAATATTCAGGGTCTCCTGTGCAGCTGAGGTTTACCAGTCAGAGTAAGAGTGTATATGAGCTGGTGATGAATGGAGTTTGGCTTGAGATCAGCTCCAACAGCAGTTCTGTAAAACAGCCCTCTATTTTTGCCATCTTTGATTACATGATTGGAACAGACAAACTTGGCAGCTAACAGAACTCCCACACTGGTTCCCTCGTTTGTAGAATTAGGATTATTTTGCTGTCAAGGTTTGAGCTTCCCCTCCATACTGTCATCATAAACCAAATTCATCTCATAGCCTTGGTGCATCATAGCTTTTAGTGCCATCTAAAGTCTTGAAGGCTATCAAGGTGGTGATTTTTTATCACATCTCCATTTAAGTAGTAGAAGATGGATTGGTCTTGGAGAATGACAGCGAAGTATTTTAAACTTGATCAGGTGGTTAAATAAAATTGGAGCTGCTGTTCCCCTTCCCCTTGTGGTCTCTTTATTCCAACGAATCAACATTCCTCTGACTACTAGTAAGCACTTTCCAATGTGCAAATTCTTTTCTCTCCCTCTGTCATAACAAGCAGATGCAGTTTGCTTTAAAGTCAGCAGTATAGCTATGCTGTCCTACCTCTGGTCCTCACTCTTGATCCTCTCACTAGCCTAAAGAATATTACACTTATTCACTGCACTGATTACACTGGGCTGACTGAATTTGGTAAACAAATACTCTACATGCCTCTGTGTGTGTGTGTGTGTGTGTGTGTGTGTGTGTGTGTGTGTATGCTAGAGAATGGGAAGTGAACCCCATAAAAACTCAAGGTGTCACCTCAACATTAGGGTGTTAAAGAATAGCCTGGGGGTGTTCAGATAACCCACCAAAGTAAAAACCAATTATCTTAATTTTTCAGGACAGCTACTTCCTCAATAAGCAGTGACTGGTCTGTTGGTGGATGGTGTAGTAGGCAGTTAGATAGGCATGAGCAAAGTAGGAACAATAAGACAAGTGCCTGAGAGTCTCCGAGGCAAAGAAGACCCCAGGTGTGTAGCAACTTGTGTGTGTGTGTGGTGGGCGGGACTATAAGCCCTGTGTGGCCACTCCCATAGGTATTAACCACTGGAGATGATAGCTAGGATTCAGGTCCAGGTCCAGAAAAGCAGCAAAACAAGGTGGAGCGATACCGTGCCTGGTATCAGGATCAGCTACAATGACGAATGACCTCATGCCCTGGTAGCAATTGATCAGCAGAGACCCCGACCCTGGGAAGACAAACCTGGAAAGCTGAAAATATTCTATTGAAATCCTCCCCCTGAGGCCTCCAGATTAAGGCTCTCAGGAAGAGGGCCCAGCTTTGCTCCCAATGGAGCACACCAGTGCCTTTCTCCACCCTCTTCCTCGGCTCATTTTCCTTGCCTCTCACTTTCTCCAAGGGCCCTTCTTTTCCCTCTGTAACTTGTTTCCTGAGCCCATTTCTTTTTCTTTTTCCTTTTTAAAAATTATTTTGTTGTTGTGTTACATTTATCCCCATTTTCCCCCATTGCTCTCCCCTGCCCCACCCTCCCTATCCCCTCTCCCACAGTCAGTCCCACAAGTTGTCTGTGTCTGTGGGTCATTTACATTAGTTCCCTGACTAAACTCTTCCCCTTCTTTGCCTCTTTCTCCCCCTCTCCTCTTCCCCTCTCCTCTCCCCAGACTAAAAGTCTGTTCCTTGTTTCCATGCCTCTGGTTCTATTTTGCTTGTTTGTTTTGTTCATTAGTCTCTAATATTAGGTGAGAGCATATAGTATTTGCCTTTCACTGGCTTATTTCAATAAATGTAATACTCTCCAGTTCCAGCCATGTTGTTGCAAAAGGTAGAAGTTTCCTCTTTCTTTCTGCTGTGTAGTATTCCTTTGAGTATATATACCACAATTTTTTTTATCCATTCACCCATTGATGGGCACTTAGACTGTTTCCAACACTTGGCTATTTTAAATAGTGCTGCTATGAACATAGGGATGCATAGGTTCTTCTGAATTGGTGTTTCAGGGTTCTTCAGGTGTAATCTTAGCAGCGGAATTGCTGGATCAAAAGGCAGTTCCATTTTTAGTTTTTTTGAGAAAATTCCATGTTCTTTTCCATAGTGGCTGCACCAGTCTGCATTCGCACCAGCAGTGAACCAGGGTTCCCTTTTCTCCACATCCTCACCAGCACTTGTTGTTTGTTGATCTGTTCATGATGGCCATTCTGACTGGTGTGAGGTGGTATCTCATTGTAGTTTTAATTTGCATCTCTCTGATCTGAGCCCATTTCTTTTATGATTCACTTCTTCTACCTCTGTGATTTTCTAAATAAACCTTCATGATTATAGTTTGAATATAGACTTTGAATTCTCTCTTAGCCAGAGGTCTAGTCTGACACCTGGTATCATTTCAACGTGTGTGATTTTGAAACCAACAGTCCACTGATAGCTTCTTAGTCAGTTTTTCTCATCTTTCCATCATTTTAGTGATCATCAAAATCTTACATTAAATATTTTTCTGTTTGAAAATCAGTGGTTTCTGTTATTGCACTGTACCATGAATACTGAGTTTTATATTTTTGCTATAAGAAATTGCCAAAATTTAGCAGCCTAAACAATATCCACTTATTATCTTAACATCCTTGAGAACACAATTCAAAATGGATCTCACTGGGTTAAAATCACAGCGTCAACAGGCTACATTCCTTTCTGGAAATTTTACTTGTCTTACTTTTCTAACTTCTAGAGGCTACACACATTCTTTGCCTAGTGTTGCCATTCCATTTTCAAGGCCAGCAATGATCAGTCCAATCTTTTTCCCTTTGCTGTACTCTGATTCTCAGTTTCCTGCCTCTTTCTTTCACTTATAAGGACTCTTGTGATTACACCAGGCCCACCCAGACAATCCAGGGTAATCCTTCATTGCAAGATCATCTGGTAAACAACTTAAGTCCACCCTTGACCTTATTCTCCCTTGCTATACAACATAATACGCTCACAGATTCCAGAGATTAGGACTGGAATATCTTTAGGACTACATAGTGTCTACTACACCTACCTTCCCTTTCCCTCTAACTTCATGTTTCTACGAAAAAGAATTGTCATTTAGTAAACTTCTTGACCTATCTCTGATTCTTCAGAGTAGTGACTTTTACTAAACTTGAAAGATAGGTGGTTGACCCAAATCCATCTATAATTTAAGTTGGCCATCTGCATACGTGGATTCCCAACTATGGATTGAAAATAGTTGATTCTCAAATGGCATGTGTTTGAATTACATGAGTCAACTGCTAATGAGCACACACTCCTCATCTCCTGTATTCTCCCAGGGCATTGCTAGGGTATAGCTAGGATGCACTGCACTATCTGTTGTGAAAAGCAAAATAAATGGAGGCCAACCTTGAAAATTCCCTGGACAGATAAAACCAGTTTAGTCACACAAATAAAACTTAATTGAGCTTATTTTGCAAGACTCACTTGACCTGGGTCAATTCGTGCTTATGCCTCTGGAAATCACAAGCAAAAGTTGCTGTTTCCCAAGGCTGATATAAAGTAACTACTGAAAATTCTAATGTTATAACCAATCACTGTAAAGAATAAAGAGGCACTGTTTCCTCACCATGTGTGTTGCCAAACAGCAAGTGAGGTCCTGCTGACAGCCCCCACCCGCCAGGCAAAGATTTGGTGATAAAGTAGTCTTTCCTCGAAAGTAACAGTTTTGGAATAACAGCTTTCCACACAGGCTAAAGTCTTTCCACCTGAGTTTGTCTAGCCTTCCCCTGTTGTCTTATTTCTATAGGGTTAGTTTACAAACTAAAGCAACATTAGATACAAAAGCTATGCAATTAAACGAAAACAACGTATGATACAAAAGCTATGCAATTTTGGGAAAATGTCAGTCTCATGCCTCAGACTCCTCATCCAAAAACCCTCCACTGGGAAATGCAGGCAACTGCAACCCAGTTATCCAGGCAACCTTGAGCAAGGGAGCCAGAAAGTCTGTCTATGCCTTTCCTTTAGTTTAAATCTCCTGGTCCATAATTCCACGCACTCTGGAGGTGTCCAGCTTCTCAGCCAATCCCATCCCAGACTGTTTTCTATGGCCTCAGGCAACCTCCGCACTCCCCCTCCCACACCCAGCAGTGATCTGATCAGAACTCTTTGTATGTATAAACCGCTCTATGATAACAATAGACCCCTGAGTCTTATTCCATGTTCTTGTTTGCGTACTCCTGGTTTGCAAAATGGCCTTTTGGTGTGTGCACTACAAACTTTTACTAATCACTTCTTCAGTGATTCCTTAGTTTTACTCTGCTATTTCTGAACTTTTGCCATTCTGCAATACAATACCTGCGGTAGGCCTGCAGCTGTCTAGTACGGGCTAGGCGGATAGCCCTCTGGTGCCAATTTCAGGGGAAAGTGCTAATCAAACCTGTACCAACATACCTAGGGTACATTGCCTAAAAGTCCTTATTAATAATTACTTTATCTTCAACTGTCCCCAATATTTGCAATTAGTTCCCAATTCTGACTAAGAAAATAGGGATATAATCTATTAACTTTGCAATGTACCAAAAGAAAATATTGGTAACTCCTACATAAACAAGCATTAGTGGTTGTACACTTTAAACTACTATATGGAAACTGACAAAGCAAAATATAAGTTTATTTAGAAATAAATTGCCAAGTCAATGAAGAGAGCATTCATAGTGTTCTATTGAGATGAATGTAATAACAAACAAACAAAGACATGGTCATACCTGAGATAAACATTAAGTACTTTGGGTTCTGTACCCAATTTCAAGATGTGGGAAATGGGTCCACACACCACAGCAGTGCTTGGGACACTAATTTAACTCAATTCTGACAATGCTGGAATATGGTATCATATTCGATAGGTTAAGGGTTCAGTCCCATAAGATAGCCTTCCCTACCTTTCTCACACTCTCAATTCACATTCCAGTGTAAGCCCTGCTGTACTTATGAGCACCTGGCTATAAATCAAAGTTTCCCATGACTGCTTTCTTGAGTTCAATTAATTTGCTAGAGCAGCTCACAGAACTCAAACATTTGACTTACTTGGTTACTGGTTTATTATAAAAGAAGAGATGCATAGGGCAAGGTATGTGGACAGGTTTATGTTCTTTGTGATACACCACTGTCCCAGTATCTACTCATGCTCACCAACCCAGAATATCCTCAAACCACATTGTTTTGGGAGTTTATGAAAGCTTCATTGCATAGATATAATTGATTAAATTATTGGCCTTTGGTCACTCATTCAACTTCCAGCCCTTCACCCCTTCAGCCAGGTCTAAGAGTGGTTCTGAATTTCCACCCCTCCAATCACAGGGTTAACGACACTGGCACTCACTCCCATCTTTATGTGACTTACGGGCATTCCAAATTCACCTCAGAAGTCACTTACCTCTCTAAATTTCAAGGATTTTAGAGGCTCCGCTAGACCCTGAAAGAAGACCAAATATTTCTAATTTTAAACCACAATATTACAATAAGTACATCTCATTACTAGGTATGTCTATTACCTGTACTTAATTTTTTTTTCTTTTAGGATAGGATAAATACTTCCAAAAATTATTGTATAATTCTGTGTCTAAGGAGATAATGTAATGTTTACTATAATCTTTTCACCCATTTTTATCATAAATATGAACAAATAATTTATTAAATAATTTGACAGAGGGCCATTAAGTGACTTCTTTGCTGACCTATTTGCTTAATTTTCTGAAAAAAATTCTTGTATTTTTCCTTTGTTAATGTCTACATTTTAATAAAAGCCAAAAAATCCTTTTTGCAAAACAAAATTTTAAATAAAAGATCATTGCCATTTTCAAAGTTATGTTCTTACAGTAAATAACATATTAAAGTTATATTTATTTTTTGCTCTCTAACTTCAGCTGCATTCAAAGCATCCATACTTTTTTGGCATGAGTAATTATTTCATATTTTTTCAGTTGTAGTTTATTTTTTAATTGAAGTTATTGGGGACACATAGTTTATTTTATTTAAAGCACCATGAAGGTGGTTGGTTAGTCATGCCAGAATCTCTAGCCACCTACCCCTAAAACCTAGCTGAATCTCACTAATTTCTTAGCATTGACTTAGGTATACCTTCATGTAAAATGTTTCCTGATATTGCCTAAACTTTCTTGGGTACCCTTTCTACGCAACTGCACAGTGTTTCCCTTATCAGTTGTACCTTGCTAATTTATTAACCTAGTCCACTAGAAGATCATTTTTCCCTTAGAAAAATAGTATGTAAATGTGCTCACCATTTTATCCAATGCCTAGTACAGTGACTTACACATTATGTGCCATTTATGCAAGTAAATACATAAGATTTATTATTGATTTTTTTAAGCTTTTCAAATGTTCATCACTGACTTAATGATTCATAATGGAGATATGCACTATTAAAGTAGTCTTGTAGCAACACAATGGTACATTTTAGTTTCTGGGCTAATTGAACTGACAACCAGCAAGATTTATTTCTTAAATGGACACATTCATATTAATGTCAAAAAGGAAGACAGCAATGTTTCATTAACTTCTTTTCACTTCTGATGCTAATTTAGAGATGGTGTGGTGGTAGATTCTTTTCCCTTTTCTCAGGAGCCAAAAAATAAAGCTTCAAGATCACAATGAACCAGCCAAAGTAGCAAGGGAAGAGCTAAGTTGCTCTTTCCTCAGGTTACTATTTTTGTTTGTTTGTTTGTTTGGGGGGGGGCAGTGAATAGCTAATATTTTTGAGATATTATTTTATTATAATTATTATATTTTAATAGCTAACATTTTGTGGTATGCCAGGCACTGTCCTATCTGCTAATACATCTGTGTCATCTAACCCTAACAACGCCCTAGAAGGTAGTTGTGGTGTAATTATACCCCTTGTTCACAGATAAGGAAACTGGCTTTCAGGGATGCTGAGGCATCTGCCAAAGGTCACAGAGTTAGTGACAGAGCCAGCACTCAAAATTAAATTGATCTCATTCCAAAGACTGGTTTTAACAACCTCAACCATGATTCACCCTGATGGGTAAGGAAAGTGGGCCCTGAATTATGGGCAAACCCAAGTTATGCCATTCCTTTAGCAAACTTTTTTTCCAGGCACAGTGTGCAACTAACATCCAGAATAAATTAAGAAAAGGCTGCTATGTAGAAATTTTGTTTAGATGGAATGGATAAAACTGGGAATAGAAGAAGCTACTGGGGATCAGGAATCAGAGTCTTGGCTCTACTACCTGGCTTTAGTCCTCACTGGCCATGAAATCAAGACAATTAGTCTCTTTGTTTAGTTTCTGGACTTTTGAGGCTGATATGACAATACTTGCCTTGCTTAGTAAGCATATGAGAAATAATGGCTATTCAAACTTTTGACAGATACTCATGTGCTCAGTGTGACCTTGAGCACATTTAATTCCCCCTTCTGATCCTCATTGTCTCTGTAGGGTGACCATGTTTTAATTCTTGTCATTATAACAAAACCATGACTCACTCACTAACTCTTAGTCATTTCTAAGTATAGAACAATAAGCAATTCTTAATATTTAGCTCACAGTGTGAAATGCTGGTTGTTTCCAGCTGAAGTTAATTAGTTTTGGTAATATATTTAGCAACTTTGTCAAATGCACTATCCCTCATTCCTCTTAAAATTGACATACTATTTATTATTTAACATAGTAGCATTTTTCCTGTGACCTAATATAAGGTCATGCTTGCTATAGCATAAATAAATGCAGCCACTGGCTAAATTACAGAATATGAAGTTTATCTTTAGTGACTTGCTTTCCCCTTCTTTTAAGGGTCCCCTCTAGGTTGTACTAATCAAAATCATCCAACATTCTCCTATTGTACTATAACTTAGAATCCCAAGGGAACAGGCAATGTTTAAAACCTTCCCAAGTACACACACATGCATTTAAATCTGCATGCCTTCCCTGTCAAATGTCCTATTATCTTAGGCTTTAAATGCTAAATAAATTAAACAAGCCAAACTCTCAAGCTTCAAACTCTGTGCATCATCAACCTAAAGGTTAGAATCATTTCAAAGGAAGGAAGGAAAGAAGGAAAGGAGAGTAATACAAAATAATAATGCAGCCAAATATTAGTTGATTGTCAACAGCCCCCAGAATCAAGTCTGTCATTTGTTTTCACCATTCATATATAGAACTTAGCATTAATCGTTTTTCTGAAACTACTGGTTTCATTGGTCAAAACCCATAGACATCATCTCTTGAGTGATGGTTTACATCCTAAAATTTATGAGCCAAATTTACAGAAACTATCTATGTTAGTGTTCTATTGCTATATAAAATATTCTCACAAACTTATTAGCTTAAAACAATACATATTTATTATCTAACCATTTCCATGGATCAAGTATCAGGTGCTGGTTACTAGATCCTCTGTTCAATGTCTCGCAAGTCTGAAATCAAGATGACAGGCAGGGCTGCAGTCTCCTAAGAGGAAGAGTTTTCTTTAAAAATCATTTAACTTATTTGCAAAATTCAGTTCTTTGTGGAGCTGGGACTGAATAACTTCAATTAAAAAAATAAAATAGGGCTCTGGCTGGTGGTACAGTGGATAGGTGCCAGCCTGCAAACCCCAAGGTCACTGGATCGATTGCTAGCCAGGGCACATAACCAGGTTGCAAGCCAGGTCTCCAGCCAGGTCCGTAGCTGGAGGCAGGTGAAAGGCAACCATACATTGATATTTCTCTCCCTCTCTGCCTCTCTCCTTTCCCCTCTCTCTAAAAACAATAAATAAAATCTTTTTTAAAAAAGTTTTTAAAAAATAATAAAATAAACCACAATGGAAAAAATATGAAATAATTACTCATGCCAAAAGATTATGGTTGACTGGAATGCAGCTGAAGTCGGAGAGCAAAAAATAACTATAACATTATAGGACCAAAGTCCCCATTTTCTTGCCACTGCCAACCAGGGACCACTCCTAGCATACATAGGCTGCCTTCACATCTTAGTCATAAGGACTTCTCCTAGCATGGTGGCTTATTACTTTAAAACCAGCTGAGTGATATCATGCAACTCTGCTGAGGGAGAATCTTACATAACATAACTTACAGTCCAAATTCAAGAAGAGGGGATTACAATGGGCATTCATATCAGGGAGCAGGAATACTGGCAGCCTGCCACAGTACCTTTAAACTTTTCCATTTTATATTTTAGAAGTAGCTGTATTCTTCAAAAAACTTGCTTTTTGAATAAATAATGTGGTATAGGTATGAATTCTATCATGCAGCAACAATTTATCTCAATTAGGAAAAAATCTACCCACTTTACCAGAATTTTTTTCTTCTTCAACAAAAATACTCCCCTTCTTTTTTCTAACAATGACAACAAACACTTTTATAAAAAGCAATCTATGAAATGTCATTTAGAATTATGTATACACAACCAAAATCAAACCATCAGTAATGATAGCTTACAGCCCAAAGATGCGAGTCAGTGGTTTCTATGGAATTGGGTATGTTTTCCCAGCTCCCTTCTGAATATTATGATTCAAGAAGTCTTAGACCAAAACATGTTACCAAATTTCCTGTATCTATATCTTATTTTAGAATTGGAAAATTTGCCAAGTACAGAAAATTCTGCGAATTCTTTAATATTCAATATTCTGTATAAAAAAATTATTTAAAAGACAAGACTGTAGCTTTACAGACCAAAATCATCCAAAAACCTGTTCAAATTAAAAATGTATTGAATTCTGTGTATACTTTACAGATAGAATTTTTTTTTTAAATTTCAAACATATAAACTGATTGCTGAAGGACATTTAAATTAGATTCTGAGTACAGAAAAACTAAGTCATATAGACAAACTGAATCATGATGAAATAATTAATTTATTAAACTGAGTAGCTTTTCCCACAAGAGTAATATCATTATCAAAAGTGTTTTGAACACTATCTTTGAATTAATTTATTGTAATTATAAAAAAGGACAAGTAGTTTATTTTGTATTTTGTGAAGTAGATAATTCTGACTTTTGCCATATGTATTTCTCCCCCACCCTGTAGAAATAGGAAGAGCATAGAGATGGGAGAGGAAGGTAGTACCAAGTAGCACAGATGAGGTCTTACTATATGTTGGAAGGATTTAAGATAAAGGCAGAATTTGTTTCTTATTTGGGTATATAACCAAATAAAAAACATTCTCACTACGAATAATCTGACATGTGAGTTAATAGTATGGTATTTTGGGGATTCCTGGACCAAACTTCAATGTTGGGGAGGTGGGCTCCCCTTACACAAAAACAATTCTCAGACAATGGCAGGGTGTCCAAGAATTCAACTAATGTCTAAAACTATCTACCCATAGGTAGCATCAGCTTCTACAGGTTGAGGGTTCAGTCCTAGAAGACTTGTCCCTGCTCCCTTGGACATATTTGATTCCAGCCTTGAGCCAAAGCTCTTACCTGGGCTTCTGATCAACAGACTATGGATTGGTGGTTCCAGCAACCTCCTCCAAATTAGAAAGCCAAGAACAGTCCAGTTTGTTGACTGTATTTCTGACCTACTAGCTATATATCAGAGTCCTATAACTGTCTCTTTGGGTTTAATTAACTTACTAGTATAGCTCCCAGAACTCAGAGAAACATGTTGTTATTGATCCAAGGTCCCTGTGCCTGATGCTTCAAAAAGGCCAAAACTCAAAACATTATAGTTTGGAGCAGAAAAGTTTTATTGATTGTGAAGGTGCTAAATCAAGATGATGAGGCCTTGTGGTTCCTCAAATCTGTGTTAAGAAAACACAGAATTCAAGCTTCTGTTAGATCAAGGGAAGGGAGAGTGGGAGAGGCTACTTTTTTGTAAAACCTCAAGCCTCAAGCAGAATCCCTCTAATAATTAGTGTGTTTAAAGTAGCAGCTATTAAGTCTTAAGGCCATGAGACTAATGCAGGCCTGAGTAAGATGGAATCAGGGAGACTGAACATTTCACTCTTTACAATGTTACCTACTCTAAAAGGATATAACTCAAGAATAGGGAGACCGAAAAGATGCATATGAGAAAAAGGATGTGGAGAACACCACTCTCCACGACTCCTCACATGTTTATCAACCTGAAAGCTCCCAACCCTGTCCTCTTGGGCCTTTATAGATACTCCATTACATAAGCATGAGTAACTAAGCCACTGACCACTGCTGATTAAATCCCATTGCCATGCCCTCTCCTCTCTGCATTGGACTTGGGGTGGGACTGAGAGTCCTAAGCCTGTAATCATAAAGTTGATTTCACTATCAACCAGGCTTCATTCTTAGTCAATTTGGAAAAGTTACCTCTATAACATAACAAAAGACATCTTTACCACTCTTAACATTTAGGAAATTCCAACAGTTTTGGCAGCTATCAGGAATTGTGGACTAAGATCAAATATATATAAGAAATATATAAATGTATAGTTAATCATTGAATAATTTATATTAAATGTATATATGCATATTTCTTATAAATCACAGTATTGCAGGGTAGAATGAAATGAAATTAAATGGAGAAGAAAAATTTTTCAGTGTTGGATAGATTTGTGATTAGTTTGGGTGATATGAAACAGGCCAAAGAAACATACCATGAAATAAATTATCTAATTTACTAATAAAGTGTTTCTCTGCATGATAGACTCAGAACTGAACTCCAACATTTCTTGCAAGCTAAATCAAAGCATAGTCCCTTGCTCCTGAAATGAAATTATGAAAATATTGACTTCTGAATTTACAAACAAGAATGTTAATTCAATTAATCTGAGGACTTCCTTTGTAAGATGTCTGAGTCATCAAGTTCTTCTTTAAGTCTTGTTCTGTTTGTCAGAACAGAGAGACAGCCAGGGTGGAATGTGCTAATGAACCTGGTCAGAACTAGAGAATGGGTGGGAATCCACCTGAGGTAAACACCTGCCATATGTGTTGAGAGTGACCAAGGGACAATGCCCTAATCAGACATCTGACTCACAACCTCTATAACTTGCAAGCTTAAAAATGCATGACAGAAGTCCTCAGCAGGACCCCTACAGGCCCAGGAGGGCTGGGAGTCTCCATTCCTCTGTTTCACAGGCCTTCAAGCCAGTCCTGGAACAGCCCTTCCCCCGTAACCCGCAATGAACCCATTACCAGCCCCCATGCTGGTCTCCTTCCCCTTTAACCCCCACTAAGCAAGTTGCCTGCTCCCACATCAGCCTCCAGGTGATCTCTCACAGCAAGGCTGCTCTGACACTGTTAAATGTACGTGGTATTGACATTGTTATGATTCTTTAACCTTCTTTTCACTCATCAATTTTAAAGCCTTCTAGCATTCCCCTATATTGAGGTCATATCTACAGAGTAATACGAGCAATTATTCATTTATTAATTCATTAATTCATATATAAATATTCATTCGGTCAGTATGTGGAGGCTATGTCAGGCAGGGCTTCACTAAAAAGACAGAAGTAGTAGTTTATGTATGTATATATATACACACATATATACATATATATAGTATACATACATAATCAAATAGCTACACACAAACATACATACAAACTCACTGCAAGGAATCAGCTTGCACAACTGAAAGGACAAGCCTGCCAGTGTGTGCATAAAAGCAGGCCATCAGGAAGGGCTTGAAATTCCTGGAGAGGGACTCATGCTGGAAACCACAGAGGGAGTTTTTTTGTTCTACAAGGAAACCTCAGTTCTGTTCTTAAGGCCTATCAACTGATTGTATCAGATCCACTCAGATTACTGGGGATTACTTCTTTTAGTCTTAAAGTCAACTGACTGAAGATGTCAATCACATCTACAACACAGATCCTTGTTAGATTAGCATTTAATTAAATAACTGAGCACTTTTAGCCTAGACAAGTTACATGCAAAACTGACCATCACAGAATCAAATATATGAGAAGTACCATGATAGAAAATGTGCTTCAAGTGGGAATCCCTGTATCTCATACCATGTTTTTGGGACACAATAGTTCTGTTGATCTAAAGTAAAAGGTTCGGAGCATCACTACTTAGTTAAACCACATATTTCAATGCTAAAAATTCATGGAAATTCCTAAGTAGGGGATATGAGTTATGTTGATCTGAAAACAGGAATTAAACTCCACACTGTACTCCTTTCCAATACTTTACTGACATTTTTTAAATGTTTATTTATTGGTTTTTAGAGAGAGAGAGGAAGGGAGAGAGAGAGAAACATCAGTTTGTTGTTTCACTTGTTTATGCATTCATTGGTTAATTTTTGTATATGGCCTGGTCAGGGATCAAACCTGCAACTTTGACTTTGCAGGATGACACTCCAACCAACTAAGCTACACAACAGGGCTTCCTTGACCTTTTTATGTAAATCCTTCTCCTTAATTAAGGATGGGCTGACATACCTGTGAAGGGTGACAGTGAGACTCCTACACTTGACTTCCTAGCACCTCTTCCTAAGAATGTCATTACTAATCCACAGAGCTCAACTAATGGAGTTTAAAGTGACAGAGTCTTTTATAGAGTAATAAAACCTTTTAAGATGTACTTCAGGGGCTTCTAATCTTCCCAGAAACATAGTAAATATAATGAACATAAAAATTATCTTTGCAGCTGTTGTATGTGTCAGTAGCAATAATAAACTCTCAGCACTGCAGAAGACCAAAATAGCATCTGGTATTTTGATTCACCCAATTTAATCACATGGAGCTTGAACATTTACCATTTTACAAGTTTTGTTTATTGATTTACAAGATTTTTATAAGATTATGTGAAATCCTACGGAACACTTAGTTAACATGGACTCATTCTCTGTACCCTGCAGGCTTATACGCAGGGCCAGAAGGGCTCCCTTGTGTGGCTTCAAGGAGGGCTGTAGCATTACCCAGTAAGGAGCACTCAGTGAAAAAAAGAGATTAGACACTGGATTCTTCCAATTTGTAAGTGTATAACACTTTTTATCACAATATTGCTAAGCAAATTTAATAAGCTTTTCCTAACCTTTAACTCTCAGGTCACCAATGATGCCTATTTTTTATACAACAGCTGTTGAATAAAAATTTAAGATAATACATTTTTATAAATTATGAGTTTAGGGATTTTTGGAGATCCCCCCCCCCCCCCCCAAAAAAAAAAAAAAGACAGTAACAAATCAACTACAAAGGTTGCAGTTTTATGGATACCTTCCAGAAATTATGGAAATTCATTTCTGCAGTCCAATTTCCTTGTTTGGCGATTTTTGTTGCTGTCTTCACATTGCTGCTTTAGAATACTAGGAACTGTGAGGCTGAAGTGTCTTCCACATCATGAACTTTAATGTGCTCTATTAATCATTATGTAATATCAAACAGCTCTAATTACATCCATATGGTTAATATCTAGAAAGTGTTCTCAGTTTATAAGTAAATATTTTTCTTAAAAATGTTATTCCTATTATATGCCATTTCCATTAAAAAAAGAACTTAACCAAAGGTTTTTGTGCTGTATGTGTTAGCACTATGCTAAACATAAAAAGTTCAAAATCAAAGAAACGTAATTTCTGATCCAACAGAGAATGACATGTTTGAAAGAGGGAGGTAAATGAAAGTATAGAACCCTTTCTTTTCCAACACTCTCTCTAAACATGAGATGCCCATTAGCATTAGCTGAAGCTTGTTAAACAGAGGTAAGTTTTCTGTAGTGCATGTTTACAAGATCACATACTTTTATTTTAAACCCAAAAAATGCATTCTAAAGAGAGAGCTATAGTAAAAAAAAAAAAAAAAAGAAAAAGAATTAAATAATTTACTTTCTCCTAGCTAGTAGAGGAGGCATGCAGTTTCCTCTACCTGGCCCCTTCTCTACCCCCCAAAAGATAAAGCCAAAAGATATTTGTCTCTTGGGTATAATTTCCTTTTTAATGATGCCCTGGCTCTGAAGATACTGTTCTGCAGTGTTGTGTTGGAGCTTGGTGTGCACCAACTGCTGCTTTGATAGTGCTTATGTTATACACCCAAAGATAAGGGCTTGTTCTCTCTGCATGATGTAGCCATGGTTGCTATTATTGCTCCTTGTCAAGATTTACCAGTCTGGAATATTCTTGTTAAGAAGAAAAATAAGAATTTGATATCTAAAGTAAATTATTCTCTGGATGTTCAGCGGATATCTTACATGTCCATTCTCTCCACATACAGAAATTGATTGCTGTCTCTGAAAAAGAAGCTAAAAATGACCAAAACTGATATTTGAAGTGTCTATAAGGCAGAGAGGAATAACAACCAACTAAAAAGAGGAAGCTATCTTCCTTGAGGTCATGACCGGAGGTTATGGACTTTGAAATACAGGAGGGATTTAGGTTTCCACATGAGAGGACATTGGGTTACAGAGATAAGACTCTGTCCTTTTTGACTGTCCATCTGTCTTGCTTAGTGATTGACAATGAATAAAATCATAACATATAAGATGTTACACAATTTGGTATAGATTAGTTGGACTCATTTACCACCATCTACACTAAGTAATTGATACTTTTTATTACAAGACTGATGAGCATGCCCCTTTGCTACATGTAATGTAGCAAAGCAATGACTTTAACAGACTTGTAGAAATGTATATGAAGTTCAACCTACTTGCAGAATTCAGTAAGTTTTGTGAGATAGAGACTTAATGTAGTGGGGAGAAAAACTTAAAGAAAACTTTCTGCCTACAGCCCCAAATCTAAGACTACTGATCATCTCATAATCATACATTTTGCAGAACTGAAAAATCAAAATTCTTAATCTCATAGTGAAGCTAGTGCATGCAAAACCAGGAGGCAAGAAAACAGGATAAAACCTGAATTCAAAGAGGCCTGAAAAAAAAGACTTTTTTTTTTTAAAGATTTTATTTCATTATTTTTTTAGAAAGAGGGGAAGGAAGAGAGGCAGAGAGGGAGAGAGACATCCATGTATGGTTGCTTTTCACCTGCCTCCAGCCACAGGCCTGACTGGAGACCTGGTTTGCAACCTTGTTATGTGCCCTGGCTGGGGAATCGAACCTGCAACCTTTGGGTTCGCAGGCCGGCACCTTATCCACTGTGCTAACAGCCAGGGTGAAAAAAAAAGACTTTAACCTGCCAGACATTTTTCAAACACTTTATTGCCCAGCATAAGTAATGTTCCATCATCTAGAAGTTATCCGGGGAGTAGGTGCTGACCTGTTACACTTAATCTTACGCTGAAGACTACGTAGAGCACTGAGGCCTGCAATCCCAAGATTGACCCTGAAAGAGCACATGCAGTTTAAACAGCCCTTCCTCTATTATATATCTGGCTTGGTTTCTACTCCAGGTTATGACCAGAAATGGAATTAGCCAACTAGGAACCATAGTAGGTCCCAGTAAAATGATAGGACTTGAATTGCTCAGTGCAGAGGTTGATCCTTAGACCTTCACAACTGTACCAATATGAAGTGCACTTTTCAGGTGATACAATTCCTAAAAGGAGAACTATGTCTCTAGGCCCACGGAGTCAAGGTCATGGGGGACTTAAGAATATGGCTATTCTACCAGGAGTCAGAACCTGGAGCAAGAAGTGAAAGACCAAAGGCTAAAGTCCATTGGTGGGGAAATTAGTCCTTGTTATTTTTATCCAATAAAATTTGGAATGTTATACAGAGCAGTGCTATCCTGTTATCATCCATCTCCAGATGTTCCTTGGGGAACTGCTTCTCCCAGTGCTCATCCGCTCATGTGGTCCCTTGCATATTTAATCTGGGCTGCCCCTGTGTCTAGCTCTACCTAAAAAAATGCAGTGGAAGTGAGGCTCAATCTAAAAGTTAAGGCCTGAAGAACCTTCTAGAACACCCTGAGCCAGCACAGAAGAATTCCCCCTGGAGATACCATAGAGAGACACTGTATGGGCAAAACAAGGAGAGCAACAATGAAGAAGAACAGTCACCCCTACATGGAAAGCAAGAGTGCCCAGGTATCACAGCATAGCACCATGACCTCCAGCTGCCACCAGACTGCAACCACAGCAGAGAAAACACGGAGACCCACAGACCCATGAAAGATAATAGTGATTGTTTTAAACCACTAAGTGTTGAGGTTGGTTTTGTGAGCAGCAATTGATAAGTGGAACAGAAGTTGTCCGCTTCTTTAGTGGTTTAAAAAAAAAGAATTCTACATAAATGTTACTACTGTGGTTAGCCCATTTACCACCTTGTAGTATATATTATAGAAAGTCTTAGAATTAGTTTATATTAATCATTTAGGCAGAGGCTGTGTGAAGCCACATTTAGACAAGACTAATTGGTATGCTCACCACCTACTGATACTGGATCTGGAACTAAACATGCAACATCCACATGTGAGTTGAGGTTGCAGAAAAAATTACTAGAGCATTTTGGTTTTATAGGGAATAGCTATAATATGTGATAAGGAAGCAAGCTGGAAGTAATCTGTATGAGGTAAAAGAGTGCATATGGAGGCAGGGTATTTATTTGCTTCCCTACTTTACTGGTAACAGAACCTTCTTAGGTGAGGAAACTATTGCATATGGTTCGAGTGGTACACATGTCACCCTAACTCCACTGCAGGATGCAGAGCTTCTAAGGAAGTCTATTTATATACACATTGCTTATCCAAAAAAAAAATGTAAGTCTAAGTCTGCTGTCAGCCTGCTAGCCTCCCATGTAAGGAGAGTTGGAAAGAGAAGCCAAACCAGGCAAAGAAATGTATGTCTTGCAGAGAGAGAGGTGACAGGAAACAGGTTACATGTAGCCTGTATCCCTTCCCCCAAAACAAGCCTATACATTCTCCTTCTTTCTTCATTATTGTTCTTATGATTATTATTTTTACTATTTGCTTTTGAGCTATTTTCCTGTCATTGTCATGGAATGAATAGGACTAATACTGGCTAGTCTACAAAATTTCACTATAACTTCCTGGAAAAATCAACTAAAATTGTTACACTAGGTGAGTGAAATATAAATTATTAGAACCTTTTCCTGGGAGAGGTATTACAAAGGGTCATATCCTGTGATGCGGCTCAAAGCTATCAAGGCTTCTCTCGGCCAGAATATTGCAGCATTTCTCCCCTGGTTTATGTCTCAGAGAGGGTCTGACTTTCTGGCCTGTATTCCATTAGGGCCCCATTTCAGGCAGGGTGTCTAGAGGCATGTATTAAGGGCAGCATTATCAGCCCAAGTGCAGGGCATGCTTTCTTTAAAAACAGAGATCATGTGAGGTAATTTAGGCTGCAGTCTGGGAATGAAATCACTGGTTACCAGGAAGAAAATACTGAAGGCTTTTTTTATCAAAGCCAAGGGGATTTAAACTTTGTTAAATTCTGTGCCCTGAAGTCACAATAGAGTGATGAATAAGCAGAGCTTTAAAAGATGGATAACAAAGGCTAATCATAAATTAAAAGGGTAAAATACCATAACAGGATTAGAGGATGCAAGCATCTTTCACAAAGGGATCTTGCTGAATAGATACCTTTTGCTTACTTAGAGGGAGAGAATATGTGTGTGTGTGTGTGTGTGTGTGTGTGTGTGTGTGTACATGTCCATGTCCATGTCCATGCCCAGAGACTGAAGGAATATGTTATAAAGATGGTCACAACAATCACTAGACTTCCAGTCAAAGTAGTGGTATAGGTAAAAATGGCTCTCTTCCTCACACAACCACACCAAAATTACAGCTAAATTATAGAACAACCATCACTCCAAAGTGGCAGAAATCAAGCTAAATGGAAGTCTAACAACTATGGAATTAAAGAAACCATATCCATTCAGACTGGTAAAAGAGGCACAGATACAGATTCCCCCATCCATGTATGGTGGACAAAAATTATGCAGGGATATCTTAGGAGCAAGGAGTCTAACAACCCCTTACCAGGACTCCCCAGCCCAAGGTTCCAGTGCCAAGAAGGTAAGTCCCCATAACTTCTGGCTGCAAAAACCAGTGGGGAGTGAGTTGGTGGAAGAAACTCCTTGAGTTCCAAGCAGTCCTACTTAAGAACCCACACACAAACTTACCCAGACTCACTCTCTCTGAGTTCCAGCACCTTGAAAGGCACCAGTGGTATGTAGGGAGGAACTGAAGTGTCTGGCATCAAGGCAAGGGCAGGGGAACAGCTTACTCCCAGACGGAAAGGCAGGCAGAACCGCAGAGCCAGAAGGTGTAAGCCATACCTGAGGCGCCATCTACAGGCTAACACTGTTTGCCCCACCCTGGATATCCCCCAAGGCTACTTCCCATCCAACTTACAGCTGTTGGCTCTCCTTTTCCATATGAATGGCTTATCTTTACCCCTGTTTCACACTTCCTAAATCCTTTCAAACAAGCAGCAGCTGGCCTCAGTGAGCCCCAGCCCCTGTATCTCTGGCTATGTGGTCTCGCACAAGCCAAGCCAGGACAAGTAGTAATCATCTCATATTGCTTTATAGCCCAGGCTGGGTGGCCAAAAAAAAACACAGGTGGGGGCTGTCCTTGGCCTGTGTCTCTCAAGAAATCCCAGAGCCTGCATACCCAGTAAACAACTACAGACCACACAGAGGACATCCAGACTGCCCCTGCACAGCTGATCCTCCATGGAGGGCAGAGGTTGATGGTCAGGGGTCACAGCCAATCCTTTCAATAACTGTCCTGGACAAATCCTTCCCATTCACCTGCCAATAGCAACCCAGGCTCAGCTATAAGAGGAAAGTGTACTCAGCCCACACAAAGGGAACACCTCAGGTACCTTGCTTGGGTGATAGAGGAGGCTGTGCCATTGGACCCTATAAGACACCTACTACATTAGGTCATAGTACTGAGACAAGGGGTCATAGCAACTCTACTTAATACATAGAAACCAACACAGGGAAGCTGCCAAAATAAAAAGACAAAGAAACATGGCCCAAATGAAATAGATCAAAATTCCAGAAAAAGAACTAAACAAAATGGAGGTAAGCAATCCATCAGATGCAGAATTTAAAATACTGGTTATAAGGATACTCAAGGAAATTAGTAAAGGCCTCAACAGTACAAAAAAAATCCAGTCAGAAATGAAGGATACACTAATAGAAATAAAGAACAATTTACAGGGAAGCAAGAGAGGAATGAATGAAGCCAAGAATCAAATCAAAGATTTGGAACATAAAGAAGCAAAATGCATTCAATCAGAATGACAAGAAGATAAAAAGAATCCAATTTAAAAAATGAGGATAGTTTGAGCAGCCTCTGAGACAACTTCAAAAGACCCAACATTTGCATCATAGAGGTGCCAGAAAGAGAAGAGAAAGAGCAAGAAATTATAAATCTATTCTAAAAAATAATGAAAGAAAAGTTCCTTAATTTAGTGAAGGAAATGGACATTCAAGTCTGGGAAGCACAGAGAGTTCCAAACAAGATGAATGCAAAGAGGCTTATTCCAAGACATACCACAATTAAAGTGTCAAAGATTAAAGATAAATAGAGAATCTTAAAAGCAGTGAGAGAAAAGCAGTTAGTTACCTACAGGGAAGTTCCCATAAGACTATAAGCTGATTCTCAAAAGAAACTTTGCAGGCTAGAAGGGGCTGGCAAGAAATATTCAGAGTCATGAAAAGTAGGGATCTACAGCCAAGATTGGTTTACCCAGCAAAGTTAACATTTAGAATCAACAGGCAGATAAAGAGCTTCTCAGACAAGAAAAAAAAAAGGAGTTCATCATCACTAAACCATTTGTTATTTGAAATGTTAAAGGGACTTATGTAAGAAAAAGATCAAAACTATAAACAAAAAAATGTGATAAATACATACCTATCCACAATTGAATCTAAAAACCAAACTAAGCAAATAAGAAGAACAGAGACAGATTGTGGGTACAGAGTATTTTGACGGTTGACAGGTGGGAGGAAGTGTGGAGGAAATGAGTGAAGAGGTGAGGGGATTAAGAAGCACAAATTGGTACTTATGGAATAGTCATGGGGATGTAAAGTACAGTGTAAGAAGTGGTATAGCCAAAGAACCTACGTATGACCCATGGACTTGAACAATGGTGTGGGGATTCCCTGACAGAGTGGAGGGTGCTGGGTGGAAGGGGATGAGAGGGTAAAACTGGTACTACTGCAATACTATAATCAATAAAATGTAATTAAAAAACAGATCGCCACAACATAAGTGAGACTTCAACCAACTTATTAAAATATGTACCCCTTGATTTTACTTTTTAAACAACTACTTTCAAACCTGTGCTCCATGGAACACTATTCTCACACCAGGGATCATAACTATGGTGTATAAAAATGGGAAACAACATATATTACATGTTCCCTTAGAGACTCACGAAGACATAATAACACAAAAGATGGCAAGAAGTTCTACACTAAAGAGACTATTTAACATTTGTTAACCTGAGATCAGACATTTCAGTTAACACATATGAAGTCTCAGAAAACCAGTCCATTAGCACTTACTCTGGGAAAATTTCAGCTTAATAAATACTTTCCATGAAGTAGTCATGCTTTTAAGCATGCATCAAGGTCATATAACTTACTCCAATTTATCCTTACAGAACTTCCCACTACTCCATGCTTGCAGAAAAATACTAGTCAAATCACAATGATCCACTTTTAAATCCTAAATGGGAGAACACATTTTTGCCACTATGCCTTCCTTAGATCCAATAATAGCCTCATTTGAGTTCATAATCTCCCTTATTCTGTGAAGTATTTCCTAATGTCTCATTAAAAACGTGATGTTCCTTTTTCTACATTTTCAAAATAGTTCTTGGGCCTTCCTGAAGCACTAATTTGGCCCACCATTCATGTTATTTGTTGTTACAAAATCTTTGGAGGCAGGATTATAATTAATTTATCTCTTTATATCCTGATGCCTAGCAGAGTAATGTAAATATATGAGGGAATCCACAAATATGTTGAATTAAACTGATTATACATGGTCATATTAACATGTTGCTAAGGAGCAGGGAAGCATTAAACAATGATCTAAGAGAAGTAAGGTTTGGTAAATATATGGTATGTGGCTGTTTCTAGGCATGGAAACAATTTACTATTTCGTATCAGATAAAAGTATGATGGACTCAAGGTTAATCAAGTCAGCCTGCTGCTACTCCCTGGAGATAGGCTGGCATCGCCACTTCATAGTGTACTTTTTCAAAGCAGAGAATCTGGAAATGACACTTTCTATGTGTTTAAATATCAGAAATTCTCCAGTGCAATCTCTGGCTCTTGAGTTCTTCGTTCTATAATGCTCTCCTGGAAATAATGAGACACTGGGCCTCCTATGTAACTCACCCCTTCCATCAATATATGAAAAAAAAAAAAAATCCTCCTTATAAATTAATGGGAAATCTTATATTGATTTGTACGTAAAACTCCAGTGGGGCTTATTATGCCTGTACCTGAGAAGAGACTGTCATGGCAAGGTGGCAGGGGAAGAAATCCTCCTCTTGGAGGCAGAAAGTCCTAATCTGGATTTGTGCCACAGTGCTTATCAGCTGTATGATACCAGGGTACTCACATAACTCTAAACCCACTTTTCTGATTCATAGAAAGAGAACAATAACACTGATTGTATAGTATTATTAATAAGTTAAATAATAGATTATATTTAAAGTGACTTGTATCTAGTCTACTTTATGCCAGATGTTTTTCCTTTATGGAAACCTGATTTCTTGGCCCTATATGACCTAAATTTGTGATATATACAGCATAAATATATGTGAGGACACAGACATTCATTTATATACCACATGAAATATATATGAAAAATAATATTTTCTTGAGAATCGTCTACAGTATGTCAGTCTTGAGTAGGTAAATGTATTTTTCCTATCTTTAAAGACAAATGCATACTCAGATAATTAGCAAATTATCAAAATTAGTCCCTATACTTAAATACAAATATATAAACAGATAATAATCAAATCTTCAAATAATAGTTAAGGCGTACTGGTAAGAATTAGAAATAATGATAGAGCTATTTTGAGTAATATGAGACCATAAAAAATGAGAAACTGTTGGGGTCACAGAGGACAAACAGCACTCCTCTTTCTACTTGTCCCTTGAACTAAATAAAAAAATACAAGGAAGAAAATAAATGGACACAAGAAAATATCCCTTTGGTACTGACAAAAATGTGTGGTTGTGGTGGTCTTGCTCACTGAATCCTACATTTAGACAGAATTACTCACATAACAGCTGTTGTCACCTCTAAGAAAGAGACTGGAACACTGCTTTATGAAATGGCCCAGGGCAGTGATGATTGCAAACTCAGAGCTGACAAGCTAAATCCGAGAGAAGGAAGGAAAATGTGGACCTCTCAAGCCAAGCTCATTTTTTCAAAATTTTACCAAGCAAGCAAATCTCTTACTTTCTTGGAGTGGAAGGAGTACAGACAAGAAGTCTAGCATAACTCACTGAGTTCACTCCACATTAGGGTGGGAAAGAAAAATTTTCTCTGTACAATTACCCAATCTATTTTAGGTAGGATGACCATACATCTGTGTTAGAAAGCACTTTCCTGGTTTATACCTGTTTTCCCAGTGTAAGTATTGTGTTTCTTTTCACAATCAAAAAAGTGCAAGTTTGCTTTAACAAAAAATTTTGTTTGACAACTTATGTGATCATGATATCGGGAGATAAAGCAGATTTTTCTAGCGGTAGAGATTGTGGCTCAGCCTTCCGGAAAGAAGAAGAGTTGGTGAGGCCATGACAAAGAGACTGGGTTATACAGAAGAGAAAATGGGGAGGGATAGTGATGGAGGAGACAGAAACATAAACCTCAGAAAAACATGGAGAAAATAACTGAATAAAAAAGTGTGTCTTGAGCCCTGGCTGGTGGCTCAGTAGATAAGGCACCAGCCTGTGAACCCAAAGGTCGCTGGTTCGATTCCCAGCCAGGGTACATAATCTGATTGCGGGCCAGGTCTTCAGCCAGGTCCAGGTCCATGGCTGGAGGTGGGTGAAAGGCGACCGTACATTGAAAAAAAAAAAAAATAATAAAGTGTGTCTTGTTCATATATCCTAAAACTGTATACACTGCTGCAGCATAAAAGATAAAGTAAAAATGATAAGAGACTGAATTCAGGATCCTATGGCTGGGGAGAATAGAGTTTCTAGGATCTGTTGTTACATTATGGGTTTATATAGCATGCTTAAAATAGTAATTTTCTTATTTATTCAGCATAACTGTACTATCTGTCTTTGAAGTACCTCCACAAAAAGATGGATAATAATGGATATATCATAACCAATTTCTGTTATATATCTTGTTTCCTGGGTAAACTAAAGAATATTTGAAGATTCTTCAAGCATACTCTCAAATACTTAGCACTGTTTGAAAAACTGTTCTCCTAGAACAATTTTAAAATTTCTAATATATTTAAATATTATATGAGGCCTGTCCTGAAAGTATCAGCCACACAAACTGTTTCAATTATATTAACATTGGCTTGATACTTTCTAGACAGACTTCTATACTCAATTAGACTTTATTCAAAATTACTGAAAATTGTTTATAAGACACTAAGATACTTTAGCACATTTAGTTGCATTTTAAGATAAATTGTATTATGTTTAGATGATTTCAGGTACTTGTTTTTGGTAAGTTAATGAATGGAATCATAAAATTCAGTGACATTTTTTCTATGTGACTATGAAAAAATGTTCCATGAAATTCAACTAAAAGAAATTATAATACTTAATTCTAAATAAAATTATATCTTTCAATTAAATTTCACCTCTCACACTCACCAAGTAGTAAATTCCACCATAAAAACATTTAATAGCTTACCAGCTAGAAATGGGAGGCTACTCTTGATTTGAAATTATTCCACATTGTCTCAATATATATCTTTTGAATGCCTACCAATCTACTAGATACTCATAGTTCATGAATGTTATAAATTTACTATTCTCAACAATCCTATTAGAAACATATCCTAAGTTTATACATGAAAAGTTTGAACCTGAGAGATGGATATGTTAATAATTAAACAAAATCATGCCACCAATAATCAATTAATAGAGCTTTATTTTAAATCTAAGCTTGCTGCAAAATTTAATGGTCTTTTGATCTTATCACATTGCCTCTTTCTCATTACCATAATTTTTTCATTTGATTTGAAAAGTGAAACAATAACAGTGTTTTACATAAACTTTACTTAAGATTTAGCTGTTTTTATTATTATTACTTCTAAGAGTTTATTCATTATTTTTAGAGAGAGGGGTAGGGAGGGAGGCAGAGAGGGAAAGAAGCATCAATGTATGGTTGCCTTTTACCTACCTCCAACTACGGACCTGGCTGGAGACCTGGCTTGCAACCTGGTTATGTGCCCTGGCTGGGAATAGAACCAGCAACCTTTGGGTTTGTAGGCTGGCACCAATCCACTGAGCCACACCAGCCAGGACTACTTTTAAAGTATGCAATTTATGGGACAGTCATATCAGTCAGAAAGTGATTTAATGATAACCACATCAAAATCAGTTGTGAACTTCTGAAGAGGAAATAGACTACAACTTTCTGTTCCCAGCAAAACTTCTAGCACTTTGTTTCTAAGCTCTAGTACAGAAACCAACTAAAAGAGGAAGAAATGTTGCCACTGTTTATTTCCTGTTCCCCCAAAGCACTTTCATCTGTCTTCTGGTGTCTGCACCGTTCCCTGCATCACTAAATCATCATGTAGTGGGGTGCAAAATCATTCTCTTGCTACTCACTCCTTTTTACTTACACCTTATTTTAGCCAATAGAGCTTTTGATTGAAGGGGGGGAAATCATTTCAAATTTAAATTGTCCAGTAGCACTTTTGGCCTGCTCCAAATTCTGACCCAATCCACTTAATTTTCTATTCTTTAAAAGTATTATCCAAATCTCTTCCATATGTAAGATGCCATATGAACCTCTGTAAATAAAGTTCCTATGAGCCAGCCAGGAAATATTTCTAAATTGACAAAAACAACATCAAGTACAATAACAATTTAGAAAGTAATCATCCTTTACTTTAAAACCTGACCCTTAGACAAGAACAAATAAATGTAAGAGGCTGTAACCCTCAAACTGTAGAGAAGAAATCCTAAAGTTTTATGCTTTTGCTATCAGTGAGTCAGTGTATCTAAATATACTGAACTGAAATGTTAGAGGATAGAACAAATATTGTAGGAATAAGAATACTTGATCAGTGTGATTTTGTTCAGTTTATTTGTTCATAATGTCCTTGGGATTTCAGAGGAATAGGCTTTTAAACCAAAATGTCTATTTTGGTTTAAAATAGAAAAAGAAGTCTAAATTAGTACATACCAGAAGAGATAACAAAGATCTCTTCTGGTATGTACTAATTTAGACTTCTGTTTCTTCCTAGTGTCTTTCATTCAAAATACTCTTATATTCCAAAAGTGAGATTATTTTAGGCTTTTGTAGAGAGCAAAATTCTAATCATCTTTTAAAGTTCCACTCTGCAACATCTCCTAATTATTTCTAACAGTTATGAGATAAAAATATGAACATAGGACTCAATTAGAGTCCCACAAAAAATTAATGTTAACCCATCCTCTTAATATGGTAAACTCCATGTAACTCATGCACATCTGGAAATGGAGTAAAATTTTCAAGATACCCACACAGAAATATTATTTTTACTGTGAGCCCAGGAAAAAAGTAGAGATGGGGGATGGCACAGGGAGGTTCTTAGAAGAATCATTTAAGATGTTGAATGAGGAACAAGATACCATCTTCCATGTAGGTGCATCTCCAGAATGTATATAGGTTTCTGTGAACATAAAGATCCTGTATCACTAAGTTGTTTTTTTATAACCACCCACAGAATGGAGATTTGAAGTAAGGTAAGTTACAGAAAAGTAAGGAAATACATATTTATTTTGTTTTATACCCGAGTTTCTATTTAAAATAGATAACTTACAATAAACTGTTTATCAAGTATTACATGCTGCATCACTATCATCTTTTAACTAAATTCAAGTTTTATAAAAGTAGATGGTATTTTACATTTACTATCACCAAGTTGCTATGTTAAACACTTTAAGTTTATTATGTAATGAATTTCTCACAAAAATCTGTTAAGGTAGGTATTATTATAATTGCCAGGTTACCGATGAAGATGATGAGGCTTAGAAAGGGCCAGTATATTGAAAAGGGTTAGTCAATTGCCTAAGGTCACCAAGGTAATACGAGGCAAAACTATAGAGTTCAAATCCACCTTTCTTTGCATTCAAAATCAAAGTCTTTAACCCATGTATAGTGTCAATTTAATACAGAGAAAAGTCACACCCTAGAAATTTTCTAGAAACATAAAACTTTACCTTATTCTTTCAAGGAGTGCAACTGCTCAGAGTAAATATTTCTCAAAAGAAAACATCTTAAATTTTCACCCTCTCCTGTTCCATACATGCAGGTAACCCACACAGATACCACGTCCTTGTCATTGACATGGTGGTGAGATATTGCACGCCATTCTTTCATATGTCACTTATTTACTCTTCAAAATAATTAGCTTGTAGTTAACTTTTATATTTATATGCTTCTTCTCCCTGAATGTTCTTCAATGCCAATGTTAGAAACTTTTTCTTAAGATGTTGTCCCAGGTAATTTTAATAATCAATCCTTCTCGTAACATAGAAAACATTTGATTTTTGAAAAAAGACATTTCTTATTACATGCACCTTTATATGATCATTACTGTTCCAGCCCAACTATCTGAATAGAGTCTCAGGGGAGATTTGTGATATGAATTGAATTGGATAAGAAGAGATATTCCAACCTAATCAGCTGAGAGAAAGGTGATTTATAAGATTAATGATGAGAGAAGAAGGAAAAATTTGAGGGAAAGCTGGAGATTTCTGTGTAAAACATATGTACAGAGGTTATTCAAAGATGTTCAATAGGGTAGGAGGAATTCAGCTGTAGATATGTGGAAAGATGTCAAACCTACACTTGAATACAGAAAGAAGGAAATGGGAAGATGCTCGAAATCCAAAGGAAAGAAAAATGTTCTGATACTCAAGTGTGGTGACAGGAAGATTATGGAAAGTCCAAGGTCACTGAAATAACTGCCCAATTTATTTTGAGTCTCTCCCTTCCTGTCATCTCTCCTACCAATAATCCCAATCCACCTTTCTCTTAACATCTTGAAAAACTAGCTTCTTTATTCTATATATGTGGAGACTCTTTCCAAGCCAAGAATACTAGTATCAACTGTTCTAAATGATGGAGCACAAAGCAAAATTTATGAGAGTACCAAATATTAGAGAAATTAGACATAAATTCTAAACATTTGGAAATACACTGAATTAAACTTATAGCACATTTTTCTCTAGGTAAAAAGTAGAAACATTTCACTTATGTTGTATTTTTTTTTTTAATACCTATGTATGTAAGACCTTTCCTTTCTTGTCTTTTGGTTAAGATGGGATTACTTGAAGAGCAACTTAAGCATTTCCTTTCTGCTCATTCTCCTGAACCGACAGTTCTTATACTGAGATATCTGGATATTTCAGCATTTTATGCTTGAGTAAAATATCATTTGTTATATTACTGAACTTGACGAGCCACTACAAATTGAGATTATTTCCATCACTGTACTTTTAGGTTTCTGTTCCTAATGAAGCAGTACAAGTTTGCTTCACAATGAATTAGCAAAGGTTCCATTAACAGTAGTGTTCAATTAATGCTAACGTTTTCAATTTGTCTCATACCTAAAGCTATAATGGGTTCTACTTAAATATTAATAGTATTATGTACTATTGTAATAACCACTATAGAAACTCAAAGGGAAATATTAGCTATTATTAGTTTAACTTCTAACACTAAAGAAACTCAGGGACGCAAGTTAAAGCCCTGCACTATACCCTTTGAAAGAAAATGTCTAAAATTCTACAAATAGAACTGCAGAGAATGAAACTGGAGTGAGGAGATAGTAAAGTTTTTCTAAATGTTTTCTATTTTAACTTCATTTAAAGAGGGAAACTAGGAACCTAACTTATTCCAAGCCTCAGAAATGTTCCCTTGTTCATATGGAACAAAGAAACAGCACCCTGCAGGCGATGGGACACCTGTGGGACAGTCTCAGAAGGAAGCTAAGGATGCCTAAGGTCTTCTCCTGTCCATCCTAACAGATGCCCTATGAAAATGCAGCCACGACTTTTCATAGACCTACAAGGAGGCGATAAACACTGCAGGCATTATCACGGAAACATGGGCCCTCAGCCTCGTAGTAAAAGAAAAAGTTGCCTAAAACTTTTATGTTTTTATTCTTTCAAGCCCAATGCTTTTGAAAACTGATTATCCTGCTTTCTTCCAGTGAAGACTGAGGGGGGATCCAGATGAGAACTTCTGACAGCAGAGCCATCAAGAAGTTGCCAAGGCCACAAGGAAAACAGGATTTGATTACTTCCTCTGCCTGAATTGGAAAAAAAAAAAAAAAAAGAAGAAGAAGAAGAAGTCTAAAAGCCACGAAAATGTTAAGGAAAATGTCTTGGATGTAATCCCCGTGTGGTTCTTTAATCTGCTAAAGGTCATCTCTTATTCTTCTCTGCACCCCTGCTCATGCTATTCCTCCCACCTGGGGTTCTCTTCATACCCCTCTTCATTATTCCATGCCAAACTCACATTACCCCTCTTTGGAACGTACTAACTATAATAACTTCAAAAGTTCTATCTGCCCTCCTTCTGCAATAATGCCCTTTGTAAAACTTGGCTTGTGTTTTCCTTTGTTTAAATCATCCCCCAGTTAAAACAAAAACAGTTTGAGAACAAAGGAACACATCTGTGGCATAATTATTTTGACCTCCATCGCTCTGACTGCTGCCAGAGGGAAATTTGTAGGTGCCTAAACCAGCCACACACTGAGCTCTGAATCTTGACTCCTCTGTTACTAGCTATATGAGTTTGGGCATACATCAAAATACTATTTGCTTTTGTGTCTTATTTATAAGGAAGGACTAAGTAGGATCTGATGTGTCAGGTACTAAGCAAGAGCCTAAACAATGCTGGAGGGTGTATGAGTCATTCAGTTATTAAAGGAAACGCAGACGTGCCAGTTTGCACAACTGTAGGAGCAGCATGTATACCGCAGTCTGTGTGTGAACAGCAGGATGGAGCCCTACCTTTACCTGTGCCTCCCATAGGTGGACCATTGTCGCTGCTTTTTCTTTTAGAGCAGTTTGGCCCTATGCTGAGCTTTAAGAATAAAACAGACACAATTTTCCTGCCTTTCAGGCAATTACCATTTATCATAAAAGGAAATCTCATTTTCTTGCCATGAACATGAAATGCTCAGTGCCCCACCCCTGAGCTCCATTTAATGCAGGAGTTGTTGAGTTCTTTATCCTGAAGTCATTTTTGTGACATTCCTTTGCTGCCAACCACTAAGTTCAAAGTTTTGATAGAACATGTCAGACTGGCATGATCTGCCAGCATGTCTCATTCCTCCCTACCGATTAATCTATAAAGATAAAATGAACATGAAAAGCCATAGGATTCTCCAAGTCCAAAAGTGAACACACCTCCTAAAAGGTAAAGCAAATGTGTTTTTTTTTCCAAAGCCCTTTCTCTCAGCTTTTCCTTACAAGTTGTGAAACATGCCTCTCATTGGCTAAACTTTGAGAATTCAGTTCTGCTTTAGTAGTTCTTTTTTAAATTTTACATTTCTTTGCCCTATGCCATCTCTTTCTTGCTGGTCCTTTATCTCCAAATAATAACTTTCTTCAAACTGAGAGGTACCTCAAAAGTGGTGGCTAGTATGAGATGGCTGGTAGGAAACCTTTTTGTGTGAGCACAAATAGCCACAGAGGACACAAAATATCCCTGCACGTCACTGCTCTTTGCAAACAGGTAGCACTGAGCTTATTCCTTTGAAACTATCCTTTAGGTTTTAGTGATAGCCAGGTATCAATTATTTTTGCCCCATTGAGTATTTGGTAGAAATACCATGTACCTCCTCTACTCAAATTTCAGGCAAATGAGCAGGTGGGCTACAATCAACATGCTTGAGTAGTAGATGAATTATGAATGCATTTATAATCTTTACTTGGGCAGTAGCCAAAGTAGATCCCTGGAGCTCCATGACATCAGAGTAAGACAGTCCTCCAGTCCCACACTATGTCCTCGTCTCTACTCTTGCTTTAGCAGAAGTCACATAGGAGATCTGTAATTCCACTTCATTCTGGTGATATCGTCTCTCCTGCCCCCATTCCAAATCCCTACCCCGGTCACCACTCCATTTGCTCTGAGATCACTAAAATTAATCCTGTTATGCCTTTGTCCCTATCTTCATTAGTCACCTGAAAAATAATCATTTCCCAAATTTGACTTATCACTGACATTCTTACCTTGACATAAGTTATCATGTTACCTTTTCTTAAAGCTGATCTATCACTATTCTCACTTTCTAATGTGTTCTCACCGTATCTTGTTTTACTTACTCCCATTCATCAGAAATATCCTCTATATTTTCATTCTTCTCTGAATGTTCCCTTTGCCTTTTGAATGTTTCTTCTTCCTGTGTTTTCTAATGGAAATCCAGTTCTCCCAGAGGACTTTTCTTCTTTATTCTACTTCTCAAGTGGAGGAGGACTGAACTCCCATTCTCTATGTGGTAGATGGGTGTGTCCCATGGTCCTCATTGCCAATTTCAGACTATTCTTACTCTATCCTCCCCAAAAACTAAACTTTGAATCTTGTGCATAAAACCATGCCACTCATTATTCCTTTTTACTATAAATTATCTATAAATTCTGGTTATCACCAACTTGTGCTGCATCTTCTATCTTGACTCACTATCACTTTCTGCTGTTATATTTTGGGCGCACAGGTATGGTAAGCCCAACAAACCAAGTGACGAGTATCATTACAAAGGTAATTTCTTACTTACAGTTCTGGAGGAAAGGGGCCCAACACACTAGGCAGGACCACAGAGGGAAGCACCAGGGTGGGGCAGGACAGGAGGCAGGAGGAGAAAAGAGGAAAGCATGGACCAGAGCCTTTCTCAGAGGAAGAAATGGGCGAGGCACTAGAGGTAGACTGAGTAAGTTTAGAGTTTGATCATTTTAATAATTTTGGTGAACTTTGGGCTAAAGAGGTGGTTCTTAGGTCTCCAGTGCCTGGTCCTGGAGTGACTTAGGGCAGAGAGAATATTGACTTGATATGTCTTATCCCCAAGTCCCATTCTGTATTCATTTCCCTTCTTAACCTGTGTAAATTCCATAATCCATCATTAAAATCACTTCCTTGCATGTACCATTAATTCCTTTGGCTTTCTCTCATCCTTTATACCTGTTTGACATCTCTGTATTCACACCACACAACTGTCCCCTGTCAGCTAAACAGAGAAAAACACACCCGTATGTTAACTGGCTTTAATTTCATGATCATTATTCAAAAGACCATTATCTTAGTACTGTCACACACATTGTTCTAATTCAATTCCTCTCCCAGCATCTAGGCAACCATTTTAGACCTTTTCTCTCTTCACATCTCTAAAATCTTCTCAATTGATGTCTTTGTTTTCTATTGCCCTTGTACACATTCCTAACGGCACGTTTACTCAGGTTCCCTGAAACTGTGTCCTTGTTCTCTGCCGACCCCTACGCTCTTAGAAATAACCCAGCTGAGGCCACCATCTCTGAGTTTGAACTTTTCTCATCCCTATTCCTCTGAGTGAGGTCACTGCTCCCACAATCTTCCTTTACTCTCAAAAAACACCAGTTTATCTCCGTCTCTATGAATCATTTCCATTATCACCCTAACACACTAATTTCTGCTCTTCTTCCTCACACTTCACAGAAAAAACTTCTCCAGCTAACTTCATAATTTTCTGATTCTTTACAACCAATGCCTTTGAAAGATTTGTCTATATTGTTTTCCGTTTTGGTCCCACTTACTTTATCTTGAACCCTCAAAACTTAGACATTTCTCTCCTGCCACTCCAATGGAATTCCCATCATTCAAAGTCATCAATAATCTTTAAATGCTTATTCCAATCATTAAATCTCAGTTTTCATTTTATTTGACCTATTAATAGCATTTGACATCATTAATTATTCCTTCCATGGAGGAGAGGAAAGAAAAAGCCTTCTTCTACTAATTTCCTAAATGTAACACTCTCACTCCTGGCTAGTGTGGCTCAGTGGATTGAGCAAGGACCTGCACACTGGGGGTCACTGGTTCAGTTCTCCGCTGGGGTTAGTGCCTGAGTTGTAGGCCAAGTCCCCAGTTAGGGGTATGCAAGAGGCAACAGGTCAATGTTTCTCTCCCTCTCTTTCTCCTTTCCTTTTCTCTCTCTAAAAATAAAAAAAAATTTTTTAAAACATTAATTCTCTCCTGATTTTTTTCCTACCTGACTTCCCCATTCTTATTAGAGTCTATTTCTTATTCTTTCTTTTCTCCCTTACCTTTTCAGGTCAGAATGCTCTAGGTCTGCGTAGCTGCAAAATTTCTCTTCTCTCTCTCTAAGTCATTCCCTTGTTGCTCTCTTACCCATTCTCATGGCTTTTAATACCATCATATGTTTTGAATGTATAAAATTAGGTCAGCCCTGGCTGGTGTGGCTCAGTGGATTGAGCGCTGGCCATGTGAAGGAAAGGGTTGCTGGTTCGATTCGCAGTCAGAGCACATACCAGGGCTTCAGGCCCGGTCCCCCGTTGGGAGTGTGAGAGAGGCAACCATGCACTGATGTTCCTCCACCTCTCTTTCTCTGTCCCTTTCCCTCTCTCTAAAAGTAAATAAATAAAATCTTTAAAAATAAAAATAAAGAAAATTAGGTCAGAGTTCTCCCTAGTCCCGAAACTTACATAGATAAAATATACAAGTAAAGATATGTTGGCATCTTCATAAATTTAACACATTTAATATCCATTCCTGATCTCTCCCACCAAGTTTTGCTTCTTTTATAGTTTCTTTCATCTAAATAATTGGCTGCACCATCATTCTGGTTGTTCTGCCACAGAACACATTTCTTACATATCCGTCAATATCTCTGTTACAAATACATCTAGCATTTGACCACTGGCCTCCACCTCCATCTTGTCTTTCATCTAGATGAATGCAGTAAGTGACCTCCTGTTTCCCTACTTCTGCCTCCTACTCTTTATCTCTCACACTCTTCAAGCTTCCAACATAGAAGTATAGCTTCCCATGTCTCTCAAAATAAAAACAAACCCCCTACAGCAGCCTACAAAGTCGTACAGCATCAGGGTCCACCTGGGAAAACATCAAAATTTGGAGTCCAGTGCAGGCCAGGCTAAGTCTGTAAGACCTGACTGGAAAACTGGGAAGGCTGGGTACATACATGTTTCCATGTTATAGCAGTGGCCCATGAGGTTGAAATTGGGCCATGACAAAATATCTCAGCCACTATGAAGTCTAGCCTATTCTCTCACCTAGCCTAATCCTTTGCTGTATCAACAGCAGTTTTAAAATTTGAATGTACATCTTGACCTGAGTGAGATCTTTGTGACCCTCTCCTTGTTTTTCCCATTTCCCTGTAATTAGCATTGTTTAGTATTGATTGACAAGCTACCTGCGTTCAAGTTTACCCCTTTTCAATAAAAGATCTTTGGGAACAGCCAATGGGGTCTTTGGTCTCAAGTCACTGTTCAGTCTCCCCTCTAGCACAAACTGCCTGGGAAGAAGGTTCATTTCATCCGAGGCACCCAGGGGATCCCTGCAGGTCAGGGGTCCCCCATAGTACAGGACCTGTTCCCTCCCTTCAGTTCTCTGATCTACTTCCTTCTTCCCTTACCTACTGTTCACTGTGCCAGCCACACTGTCCTGCCTGCTCCTCAATGATGCCAGGTCTGCTCACACCTCAGGACTTTGCATGTGTTTCCTCTGTACCTAAAAGGTTCTTTCCCGGATGCTCACATAGTTCCTTCTCTCACCTACTCTTGGTCTTTGCTCAAATGTTGTCCTCTTTTCAGTGAAGCTTTTTACAAAACTACATTTCAAGTTGTGGGCCTCTCTCCATCATCATCTCCCCCGTTCTCTCTGCTGCTGTCCTTGGTAGTGCCTTAAACCATCCAATATACTCCATATTTTAATAATTGCCTTATTTATTTTATGTCTCTCTAAACCTTTCTTCTCTCTCCTTCCCAAGGAGTCTACCAGAATAAACTTGGGGCTGGGGGACACATTTTAATCTATTGTTCACCACTGAATCTCCAGGGCCTGATACAGTGTGGAATATGCAATAGGCGCTCAATTCATGTGTGCTGAGTGAATGTATATCAGTAAAAAGGGGCATAAAACAATCAAACAAGTCCATCTCCTCCTCCTTCAGACATTCATAGCTCTTGTACCTTTTGTCTCCATATTTTTTAGCAATTCCTTATGTCATGAAATATTTTCTATTAATCATGAACACCTCATTAGGAAATTTAGTCACTAAATTTCTGTTTCCATGACATTTTTCTCTTAAATGTTCAATGTTACCTACAAATTTCAAGAATGTGTGCCATCTTAGATAGATATCAGGTAATAGAGGAATAATGGCGCCTCTTTTCTGTGCCCCTTAATTTACAGTCTTACCTGGGCACTCTCTGAATCATGTCTTCTGCCTGTCCCCTGTGAACTTGCTAACACGGTAACTTGTAGAGTACACCTGAAAGAATAATGTGGTGAGTGCATCATATTTAAACCCAGGTATGTAGGCACAGTTTTTGCTATCTCTGGATAAGACTGTCCAGGCTTACAGCTAGCTATTATGCATTTGGATGATTTAGCCTTTTCTTTCAGCCCCATAAAAATGCTACCTGCTCCTCACTTGATTGAAGATAGAATGATGTGAGCATCTAGTAAAAAAGGCAGAAAAATAACACAGCATTTGTGATTCATGTGTTTGTATTAATTCCCCTTCTACCTCCTCCTTTCTACCTCTCTCCGTATCTCTTCCACAACAGCCGATGTTTACCCTGATATTGAGCCCATTATATGACTGTACTTTTATTTTCATTCTGGACTATTTGTTCTCAAAATATATCTACCTGTTCAATTGGCTCCTGTATGAAAAAATTATTGATAGCGAAGTCCATATCAGAGGTTTTCAATGAGATACAGCATATTCTCCCAACAGCCTAAAGAAAAGATTTATAATGTCATTGTAGAATATCATTCAGATACCTGGCCCATTAAGTGGCAATTGATGCTTAACTAATGTGCTTTCTCTTGAAATACCTATCTTTCCACAGCAATGGATAGCAATATGCCAAGGAGAGGGAGACATGATGAGTGAGGGTTCAGCTTGAGATTGCTCTGTAGGAGAAAGGCTAACTAGAGTTCAAAGGGAACATTATATTCATATACAAACATATCTGATGCAGTAGACTTTTGTTTAATCAGATTAAAAATTCTTATTAGCTGCACTAAATCTCACTTTTATTGCTATTTTGAACTAAATTAAAGAAGAAAAATAGCGTTTGGAGTTATAAAAAATGTAATCAGATATAGCAATAATAAAGATCATTGCATACTTATTTTTTAGACCAAGTTTACAAACAGAAAAAGTTTGCCATTCTGGTTCATTTTTTATATGCTTATGTCCTCAGCTTTCAGAGATGATGCTAATGACAGTCCAGTTGTAATCATTCTCTTAAACAGGAGGTTTAACTTTCCACAAAATGTGCACCAGACATTCCACATTGATGTCTAGAAAATCCTGTAAATGCAGCACTTAAAACTCAATTGCTTCTCTGCTCCAGGCTATGTATTCTTTTCTATTTTAGGGACACACTATGGCATAGTGATTAATGACCAGGACGTGGGTATGAGGTCACAGGAGTTTGAGTCCCAGCACTGACACTAACCAACCCTTTTATTTGGGGCAAGTTCATTAACCTCCCTGCTCCTTAGTTTTTTCTTCTGAGAAGTGGGAATAATAAGAGCATATATGCTTCAGAGGTGCATTATGGGGATTAAACACTGAGCTCATAGAAAGCTCTATATGAGTATTAGCTGTTTTATTGTGATTATTTCTTTGCTTCCTGTTGTGATTAAGACAAATGATAAAATTTCAAGTTACCCAAGCTAAAACTTGAAAGGTCATATGTAATATCTCTCGTTCTAAAACAATTTAGTTACAAAGTACTGTTTCTATTACAGCAATAACTCTCTCAGACGCCCCTCTCTTTTTCATTGTTTCTGTCATTAGAGTAGTTCCCATGTAAATTATAGTCCTCTGTATTCTTGACTTAGACTATAACTATTCTAATTGGTTCCAATCTATCTGTCATACTGCCTTCCCATTTATCTTGCTTAAAAGTGAGCTAAGATCATGTCTCTCTCTCATTTTCTAAAACCTTCAATATCTCCCATTACCTACATAAAAGCTCTAATTTTTTTGAATAGTATTCTATGTTTTCTACACCTGCTTGTAAGCTGCCCTTCCAAGTTTTATTATCTCTACCCTCTCTATACCTAGCTTTTAACGATCATTTCCATACATCTGTATTTTCCTTCATACAGTTCCCTCAAACTTAACCACTTCTTTACCTACCAAAATCCTATTTATTCTTTAAACCATATCTCAAATGTCTTTTGGGAAATATTTTCTGATCCATTTCAATTCATGAATTATAATATGTCTTGTCATCATCTATAGTTTGCCATTATTAAAGCAGCTACTCCATTTTGCATTGTATGCCTTATGAATATACGTCTGCCTCTATATTAAGTCATAAACTGCTTGAGAAAAGAAATTGTATCCTTGTCCAGTCTTTACCTTTAGCACCTTTTATGCTGCCTATCACAAGGATGCTTAATAAATGTCAAATAGAATAAATGTATTTCAAGGATATTCATTAAATTACATTCATTGTCAAACATTCTGCTAAGTAATAGAAACAAACCATGAAACAAGACAGAGTTCTTGCTCTTAAAGAGCTTAGAGTAAACTCAATTTTGTGAAATCTATGAAAAGCAAGCATAACTTTGTGATTCTTAGTTTCTGAGATGATTTCATGCAGATGTGCCTGACAGATGAAAGGAAAAATAACAGAGAACTATATGAGGAGAAAAAACAGTTCGTATCTGATTTAGCACAGAGGAAAAAAATCAAATCCAGTCATATTGAGGATAGCATTGTGGACTATAAATTTAGTTCCAGTAGATGAACAACAACTAATAACAAAGATATAGTGCATTTATAATGATACACTGTAATAAAAGTTGAGTGAATGTGGTCTCTTGCTCTCACTGATAATATCTATTATACTGTGTGCACCCTTCTCCCTGTGATGACATGAACTGTTACAATGTTTAATTTACATGATGAGATGAAGTGAGGGGCTCAGAACGACATGCAATTTGAAACAAAAATTGTTTATTTGTAGAATTTGTATTTAATATTTCTGGAACCCAGTTGATCACAAGTAACTAAAACCATGGAAAGTGAAATTGCAGATGAAGTGGGGCTACGGCAAGAAGAAGCTGGGAAGAGGACCTTACCAAGAATTGAATCTGCTGGCACCTTGATCTTGGACTCACAGCTCCAGAACTGTGAAAATTAAATGTCTGCTGTTTAAACTGCCCAGTAATAACCATCTGGGCTTATCTGTGTTTCAGCATCAGTACCTGAGGACCCAGAGTCCTCCCCCAGTCTTCAAGTGACCTACATCTAAATTCTAGAAAGTAGTTGTGGAGAATCTCAATCAGGGTATACTTTTCAGAGCTGTTCAAAACTAGATTTCCAGAACAAATTAACCTAACCACTTACTATGTTCTCATAGCACCTGGTTTATAACATCACATCTTTTACCTGGTCACTGGAAAAATATTGGAGCCCTGGCCACTGTGGCTCAGCAGATTGAGAACAGGATGGTGAGCTGGCCCTGGTCAGGGCACATGCCTGGCTTGCAGGCAAACTCCCTGGTTGGGGGCATGTGAGAGGCAACCAATCTATGTTTCTCTCCCTCTCTGGCTCCTTCCTTTCCCCTCTCTTTAAAACCTAAAAAAAATTTTTTTAAAATACTGTAAAGAAAAATATTGGAAAACATAAAACAGAACTTACCCACCATACCATTGTTTTTTATTTCTGTTTAAAACAAATATTTCTTCATCCACCAACACTACTGAGAAGTAAATTTATGAGCTCAGATTTTTCTTTTCTTATTTTTCTTTATTTTGTTTTATTGTTATTCTATTATGATTATTCCAACTTTTCCCCTTTAACACCCAGCCTAGCCCCTGCCCCCATAATCAATCCCCACATCATTGTCCATGTCTGTGGGTCATCCACATGTTCATTAATTAGTCCATTCCCCTTCTTTCCACCATTACCTCTCTCCCCATCCCCTCTGGTGCTATCAGTATGCTCTGTGTTTCCATGTCTCTAATTTTATTTTGCTCGTTATTCTGTTCATGAGATTCCTCTTATTGGTGAGATCATATGGTATATGATATTTGTCTTTTAGTAACTGGCTTATTTCATTTAGCATAATATTCCCCAGTTAAATCTATGCTGTTCCAAAAGGCAGAAGTTCCTTCTTTCTTTCTGCTGCATCGTATTCCATTGTGTAAATGTACCACAGTTTTTTCATCCACTCATATAATGACGTTTCCAGTTAGCTGTTTCCAGTACTTGGATATTGTAAATAGTGCTGCTATGAACACAGAGGTGCATAGGTTCTTTAGAAATGGTTTCCAGACTCTTAGGGCATAATCCCAGCAGTGGAATAGCTGGATCAGAAGGCAGCCTCATTTTTAAATTTTTTGAGGAAATTCTGTTTTCCACAATGGCTGCACCAGTCTGTATTCCCACCAACAGTGCATGAGGGTTCACTTTACTCCACATCCTCGCCTGCACTTTTTATTTGTTAATGATGGCCATTCTGATAGGTGTGAGTTGGTATCTCATTGTGGTTTTAATTTGCATCTGTTTGATGGCTAGTGATGGTGAGCATCCTTTCATATGTCTATTGGTCCTCTGTATATTCTCCTTGGAGACGTATCTATTCAGGTCCTTTGCCCATTTTTTAATTGGACTGTTTGTCTTCCTGGTATTGAGTGGTATGAGTTCTTTACATATTTTGGAAGTTAAACCCCTGTCTGATGTATCATTGGCAAGTATGTTCTCCCATATGGTTGGTTCCCTTTTCATTTTGATAATAGTTCCTCTAGTCATGCAGAAGCTTTTTAATTTGATGTAGTCCCATTTGTTCATTTTTTCCCCTCATTTCCCTTGCCCTCAGAGATATATCAGCAAAAATATTGCTACATGGGATATCTGAAATCTTATTGTCTATTTTTTTCTGCTAGGACTTTTATGGTGCCACAGTCTATATTTAAATATTTTATCCATTTTGAATTTATTCTGGTGTATGGTATAAATTGGTAGTCTAAATTTACTTTTTATGTCCAATTTTTCCAACACCATGTATTGAAGAGGCTGCCCTCTTCCATTATATGCTCCCTTTGTCAAATATTAATTGACCGTAGAGACATGGGCTTATTTCTGTTCCACTGATCTCTGTATCTGTTCTTACACCCATACTAGACTGTTTTGATCACAGTGGCTTTATAGTGTGGTTTTATAACAAGTATTTATACTTGTTATAAATACTACTTTGTTCTTCTTTCTCAAGATTGCTGAGACCATTCAGGGTCTTTTTTGGTTCTATATAAATTTTTGTAATATTTGTTCTATGAAATATGCCACTGGTATTTTAATAGGGATTGCTTCTATTTATTTGTATCTTCCTCAGTTTTTTCTTCAGTGTTCTACAGTTTTCCAAGTAAAGGTCATTTACTTCCTTGGTTAAACTATTTCCTAAGTACTTTATTTTTCTTGTTGCTATAACAAAAATGCCATCAATTTCTAATTTCATATCTTAAAAGCAAATTATATATGTGTATATATATATATATATATATACATTTCTTTTATAAGCCTGAGTTTTTAATTTAATCTTTTTCTAAGGTACTTAGAAAAGTGCCTCATAAATATGTTGTGTTTAACCACTATCACATTTTCGGTGTTTACTAAATGTTTGGAACTACACTAAGTATTTTAAACATACAATTTTAATCTCACAAAATACTGAAATAGAAATAGTATCATAATTACTATATTTCACAACAGATAAGTAAACATTAGAGAAGCTAAGAAACTTGTTTTATTACTCGTGAATGCTGAATGCTGTATTTTTTTTAAAAATGTATTATTTTTAGGGAAGGGAGAAGGGAGAGAGGCAGAGAGGGAGAGAAACATGTATGGTTGCCTTTCACCTGCCTCCAGCTATGGACCTGGCTGGAGACCTGGCTTGCAACCTGGTTATGTGCTCTGGCTGGGATTTGAACCAGCGACCTTTGGGTTCACAGGCCAGTTGAATGCTATATTAAACAGTAAATCTAATTCAAGAAACCTTGCATCAAAGAAAATTTATGATATTATTTTACCAACTATTTTTAAAGGGAATCAATGTATAAATCCCACATAAAGGTGGTCTGAGGACATAAAATTCCATTTAGTTTAATCATTCTGCCCTATACATCCATTTTGAGTCTATTAAAATTAGAGAAAATTTTGTTTTGATAACCCAATGAAAATGAAAGAATGTTAATTCTTAATAATCCTGTCAGTAGAAATAATCTATGGAAAAATCGTAGAGTACCCAAAAGTCACTTACTTTTGTATTTGAAGTTAATTATATGTCTTTATATAGAACATATACCTTTCTAATTACATATTACTTGGGCCTAATACTGAAATGAGACTGAACCCTTCATGATAGAAAAGTAGAAGGGAAAATTTAGCTGCAGGTCCATAATCTAAAATTAAATATTTGCAGCATATAACCTTTAAGCTGGTATATTCACTTGCAGATAACAGAGATTTAGAACCCAGTCTCCAAAAATGATTAGGACATACTCTAATGGTATATATAAATGATCAAATGCCTCTCCTTTCTGAAATCAGGCTGCACATATTACCTGTAACTGCACATTGGCACTTGAATTATTGCCTGATTCCAACTCTTTTAATTGCTAGAAAATGCTCTTGAGATATTAACGTCAATGACACTTCTCTGTAAAATGAGAAGATGGGGGTATTTTGATGAACTTGGCTTTTCCCACTGAGACTAGTATTAATTCTTAAAGGATTTCCATAGAACCTCAGCTCTTAAAAATATGGCAGGAAAACAAACAGAATAAAGAAACTCCAAGGTCCACTTCTGAGGCGCTAAGCAGTTCTAAACTCCATGGCATATTAAATGAATATATTATTTTGGTGTGTGCATGTCTGGGTTCTTCAATTACCCTGTAGGTTCCAATGAGGTCAGGGATTGCATTTTACACAGTTTACTGAAGCTACGTTAAATATGGGAGTGGGGAGGAGGAGGCAAAGAAGGGGAGCAGTTTAGTCAAGGAACTAATATGAAAGAACCATGAACATGGCCAATAAGTGGGATTGACTTTGAGGGTGAGTGGGTGGGTGGGGAAGGGGGCAGAGGGAAGGAAAAAGGGGATGGATGTAATACAACAACAATAAAATTAAATTAAAAAAAATACTGAATAAGTATTTGCCGAAACGGGGAACAGAAGCTGTTGCACAACTGCCAGATCCAACATCCTCCTAAGGGCCAGGAACACAGGCTTCTGCATCTCAGGGGCATAGGGTTCGCTGTTGGGTGGGATGGGAAGAGAAATACAGAATGCCTCCCAGTCTTCTGAATGCTACTAGTCCCTCTTGAGAAAGTTAGTTTCCTTAAACCCTCTATGTGTTCATGATTATTTTCATCTTGTGGATGGCTAGCTAAAAGGTCTTTTCCATGCCTCTGGCTATATCAGTATAACTTTTCTCTACCTCCTAGGCCACATCCATTCAAGTTAGATGGCAGGTTTGATCTGACAGCACCAGCCACCCACTTCTATGTCCTATTCTTACACCATGTTTTTTTTTTAATTTAATTTTATTATTGTTATATTACATACTTCCTCTTTTTGCTCCCCTCTGTCCTCTTCTCCACCTACCCATTCCCACAAAAAGTCAATCCCACCTGTTGTCCATGTCCATGGTTCCTTCATACTAGGTTCTTGTCTAAACTGCTCCCATGTTTTGATGTCTATCTGGCCATCGATGTGGTTGCAAGCAGATGGTGTTGTCAAAGGCCAGGACAGAAATTTTGGGGAAAAATGCTTCTTAGAATGTTAGGTGGAACATAAGAGATGAAGCAGGGAGAGAGATGGTGCTGAGAGGGAAATAATTTGCTTGAAGCAAATTAATTAAAATATAGGATTTAGCTATTTGAGGAAACATTAAAAATTTTGTCAGGTACATTTTTAAAATTCTTGTTAAGTATATAATACAGTATTTTGTTTAGTTTCATGGTGTGTGTGTGCACACGTGCACTTTAATGAATCAATTTCAAGTTACTTCCCACACTCTGAGCTTCAAAAGTAATAACAAAGGGAAGAGTGTGAACAGTGTCTATGATCCCTAGCTACTGAATGTATGATTTACTTCTTTACTTACTTTTGCTCCTAAGCTTTTCTTCAGATTCTTCAATCTCTAAGGGAAAATAATATTTTTATAAGACTGATTGTAGTTCACTAAAAACAAAGATCCAGTTTACAGAAAAAGACAAGTGAAAGTCAAGAATGTTTCACCTTACAAAGGAATTCACTAAAAAATGTCTTTAGTAGATTTCAAATATGAAATTTAACTAACTTATTACCCATTACTTTTCAGGAACTCATGAAAGTATACATAAAGTGCACTTAATAGCATACTTAAGTTAACAACATGTTATATAAATCCCCAGGAAGTGACAGAGAGAATAAATTGGAACATATAATCTTTTCTTTGACTCTGATTAATCTGAGATCTTGGTAATGTCATCCAATGTTTATATGCTTGCTGCAAAATATAGGTCACTCATCATTCATTTATTCAACCAATCCCTAATAAAAATTGAGTTCCCACTATAACCTAGTTAACTTTTAAATGTGTTATAGTCTAAGTAAGAGACATTGACAATGAACAGAATAACTTGCATAATCAATAACAGGAAGCAAAACACATTCACACATAATAACAGTGAAAAATATTTCTGGATATTATTAATGAACAGTAGTGTGGCTTCTTGAAGAGCTGAGAGTTTGAGCTTTGCTTTATTTGTAATCTTGGTAAATGTGCAATTATCTCTAGACTTCAGTTTCTTTAAATTTGAAACTGAATATTTATCTCAGAGTGTTGTTTGAGGCCCAAACATATGTAAATTATTTAACATATTACTGGGAACAGAGTAGGTTCTCAATAATCATTAACTCTCTGTTGTGTAATTATATTACTAATTTATCATTATTACTATTACTATTTGCCTTATATTAAATAATTTAGATTTTCCCCCTATTTCTATGGCAGGTATAAAGCAGCCTTCTTATACTCAGTCATTAGTCTTCCAACTCAGCAGTCAGCATTTTCAGTTAGGTAATTCTTCATGCTATAAATGGAGCCATTTATCAAAACTTACCAAAATTTCTTCCTCATGTGCAAGAAGAAGCCATGCTGGAATATCCTCTGTCCGATGAAATGTGCACTGGGGCAGTGACACGGAAATCAGTGCTGCAGGAGCTAATGATCTGGTTCCATTAACAATTGTTCATTTGGGCGGTAAGTGACCTGAGACGAAGAGAAAATGCAATTTTGCCTGCCAATACAGTAAAAAATGGTTGCCATTACAGTTCTATAGAGATTATAATCAATGATACTTTTCATTGGCACAATTGAACTACATTGTAGCCAATTAAATCCCTGTTTTGATGACATGGAGTAAAATGAAAGAGTCGAGTATCTTGCATGGCTTGTACAAAATTAGCTCATGTACAACAGCTCTAGCCTTAATGTCTTTTTAATGGCAGGAAGTCACCTTGTTCACCTGACAAATTAACCTGCTCTTTAGCCAAACAATTTTGATCTCCACACGCAAAAATGTTTAAATGTTTTCACATCCTCAAAGAAGAAAATGGTTTTCCTTCTGCTGATTTCTATATTAATGTTTTTGTTGTTTCTTTATATATACTTTGACATTTCATTTTATGTGGAAATCAGCAACTTTAAGGTTTTATTTCCAACCGACTGTACCCTGGGCAAATCACTGATACCTTTAAAGCTGCCATCCCTTTTATTATCCAGAAAATTATATGAATAAACACCCATGAAATATGTTGTCTAATGTTGTTTGGGTCTTATTTTGCCAAAGTGTGATTTTCTTTTCACAAGAATTATTATGGAATACAAGTGTAAGTCTATAGGAGAAAACCTTTGGTTTAAGTTTCCCAAACATTTGGGCTTTGCTAGGTACTCTTACTGTTTTCAAAACCGTGGTTTTGTTTCTAAAAGGCATGTCTCCTGAAATTATGTAAACCTAGTAAATTTGGTATGACCCATGACAGTAATGTTTTCTAAACTTATTATCAGAAAGCTTTCCTTTCATACCATAAAAAGGACATATGTCACTACGTTATTCAGGTAGATCCATTTCTCATTGCAAATTTACTGAAAAGAGAAATTGAAATGAGAAAATTGTCTCTTCTCTGCCCTTTCCAATTTTTTAAACTGATTTTTGTTTCAAGCATTAATGACTCCATTTAAAAATTATTTATTGTTAAGAAAAAAGAGCAACATCAATTTGTTGTTCCACTTATTTATGCATTCACTAGTTGATTCTTATATGTGCCCTGATGGGGAATCAAACCTGCAACCTTGGTGTATTGAGCTGATTGTCCAACCAACTGAGCCATCTGGCCTGGGCCCATTACTGAGTTCTTAGTTTGTGATAGGTGCTGTGCTAAAAGTGAGGTATAGAAAGATGAATAGAACACAATACTTTTCTTGCAAAATTTTAGTCTTGTCTTTCCATATACTGATGAACAAATTTTACCTTTATTTGACTGGATGTTGCTGAAAGAGAGTGAGACAGTGTGCTGTGGCAGGAGGTGAATGGAGCGTATTGGATAGCTGTAAAATCCTTTCATTAACATAAACACTTTGACTATTTTGTTCAGCAGAAACAAAATATTTATGTCTGCTTTGAAGACACATAGCCAAATCCTTTCATCCAAAGACATGTTGGACACTGATGGTCAAGATCCTATTTCTTTATAGACAAAGGAAACTGCTCTGGCCTAAGGAAGAAACAAAAATATATGGAATAAAAATAAAAAATAAAAATTATTTCCTCATAAGAATATTTGTAGTTCTAAATACCTTTTATTATTTATTTTACTTTGTAGGCACAAATACACACACACATACACACACACACACACAAAACCACATCACACTTTCCTTTTTATGACAGGTTAGTTGGTTCATTTGCTTATTTTAGTTAAACAAATGTAAGAGTTAGTAAATTTAAAATAAAATTTGGAAAAAATCCCCTGGTAGAATAGGTGCCAACATTATATTCTACATCCCTACCAAAAGTAGAAAGATGCTTCATTGTTTTCTTATAATAAACTAAATCAAGAAGTCAAGGTTTTTATCAAGTAGAACACTAATCAACCTTCCTCTATTGCCAGAATACCCTCTCATCTCTTTCACCCCACGTCATCCATCATTGACAGCTTTCTTTTAAAATCTGAATACTAAGATATTCATAAACAACTGGATATAAATTATAAAGCATCCTGGAGAATGCAAAGCAATAGTCCCATATAATTATTTTATTTAGGTAATCTTACAACAGAAAAGACTCCATGAGAGTCCACTAGACAGCACCCCTTGGTTAAAAGCCTTGTATAGTAGGAGCTATCCATTTGTAGACATGAAATTAAGAGACTTACCACACATTCAGGAAGATAGTAAGAGAGACCTAGGGGAAATCCACATGGGTCTCTCCACAATTTAAGTTAATAGATTGAAAGTGAGAACAAAATAAAATATAATGTTATTAAAAAAAAAAAACCAAAACTCTCCAGTCCCTGACCAGGTGCTCAGTTGTTTGGAGTATTGTTCTATATACCAAAAGGTTGTAGGATTCAATAACTGGTCAGGCATACCTAACTTGTGGGTTTCATCCATGATCAGGGCACATGTGGGGAGCAACCAATTGATGTTTCTCTCTCTCTCTCTCTCTCAAGTCAATAAACATATCCTCAGGTGAGGATTAAATTTTACAATCTCCAGAAAAATAGATGGAATATAAAATTCTGCATTCTCTGTGTCTTCTAAAAGCTTTCAAATGTCACGCCAAGCTATATTGTAACCTGAAGGAAAATGAAATGTTTGTTATTATATAAGTATTTAAACATTTTAATTGATGTTGCTACAGATAATCAAAGGACTTTTTAAAAACATTGGAAAGTTTAAAAGTAGACATGTTAAAATTGGTATTAAGTTTAAACATTTTATTTATACCAAAACAGAATTTTAAAAATAATTTTACTTTCATAGTTTTAATAGAAAGAAACTCATCAACAATATTTTAAAATATGTTTCTTATTATTTAATTTTTAGTTGGGAGAATTACAGGCTTTTACATTTTATTGGGATGACATTAGTTAATAAAAATATATAGGTTTTAAATGTGCAATTCTGTAACAGCATCTGTATGTTACATTGTGTGTTCACTATCCAAAGTCAAGTCTCTTTCTGTCACTATTTATTCATCTTTATCCTCTTGACCTCCCCAAACCCCACTTTCTGCTTTGTAATCACCATACATGGAATTAAGCAAAAAGTGAAAAATAAGAAACAGAAAAAACTCATAAACAAAGAAAATTGCCATGTTTCATAATGTTTAATAATGCACTACGATCAAGTAATGATAATACATCATTTAAATTAATTTTATTACTTAATATTATATATTTAAATATGTAATGTGCAACTGGATGACAGAGGAAAAAAGATAGCTTTAAGTGCTTATGGTCCAAAATTTTAAAAAAGTTAATAAATAGTAAGCCAATTATCTTTCTTAAGACATTATTAGGAAAAAAAACAACAGAACAAATTTAGGTAAAGAAAAATATAATGAGGGAAGAGCAGTAATTATTGAAATAGAAAACAACATACAATAGCAAGGATCAAAAAGTCAAATGTCATTTATTTGGAAAGACTAATATAATTTTTAAAACACAAATCTCTGTTGATGCTAAACAAACAAAACAAAGAGAAATTTACATACACACAAGAAAGGGGACATATTTAGCACATTTTAAAATAATATTAGTTAAAAATATTTTTAAATTAAAAAAGATATACCAAATAAAATAAACATCTTTATGCTAATGAATTGCAAAACATGAAATTAACACATTCCTATAAAAACTTAACTTGCCAAAAATTGAGTTAAGAAGACATACTTTGTATAAATCATACTCTATTTTAAAAATTGAGCTGAAGCTGAAAGTCTTCTCGACACAAGAACCTAGGAATTCCACTCCAAAGAATAGTTCTTATATCCACCAAAAGACACGTACAAGAAGGTTCATCATGCTTTTATTTGTAGCAGTCAAACTCTAGAGGGATTATGAATGCTCATGAACACTAAAATGAGTAAATACAATGGATAAGAGGTTAGGTACTCTAGACAAAGAACATAGACATTAAAACCATTGTGCTGGCCCTGGCTGGTGGCTCAGTGAATAGGTGCTGGCCTGCAAACCCAAAGGTCGCTGGTTCGATTCCCAGCCAGGGCACATAACCAGGTTGCAAGCCAGGTCTCCAGTCAGGTCGGTAGCTGGAGGCAAGTGAAAGGCAACCATACAATGATATTTCTCTCTCTTTCTGCCTCTCTCCCTTCCCTTCTCTCTGGAAATAATAAATAAAATCTTAAAAAATAAAACAAACAAAAAAACATTGTGTCACAAGTGCCACGTCAGGAAAAAGTTGCGGGTAACATTGTGCATGTACATGAACTCCATAAACTGTCCTAGAAGCTTCTGGAGATAAGGCCCCTTGTAGTACAGGTTCCCTCCACTCGGTGAGTGTCCTAGGAACCCATCTGTATTAGCATACCAGCTGGCATTGTTGTGAGAGGCTGCATTTAACTTCAATGGATTTTTTTTGAAGACAACGCTTTTGACCATTTATTATGTGATTTACTGCCCACACTGTACTGAGCATTCAGCAGGTTTTTACCAAAAATGGCATGACTCCTATGCCCCACCCTCCCTATTCACCCAAGTGCACCCCAAATGCCTTTTTTTGTTTCCCCACATGAAAAAAGCCCTAAAAGGGAAACATTTTGCTGATGTGGAAGAGGTGAAACAAAAAACTGCAGAAGCCCCAAAAGGCATCAAAATCAGTGAGTTCAAAAACTGTTTTGAACAGTTCAAAAAAGTCTCCATAGGTATATTGCATCAAATGCAGAGTACTTTGAAAGTGACTAAAGTTTAAACATGTAAGGATAAATACACAATTTTTTATAAATTCCATTTTTTGGGTCCCCCCTTGTAAATGAAGTTAATGTAATGGCTTGAGGAATAAGAAGCAGTTATTAGACAAAGTCTGGGGAAAAGAAGTTCTATGAAGAGGTAACAACATAAGTTGATACCCAGAAAATATGTTTTCAAGTCATATTTGTAAATATATTAGTTTTCCTTTAGTTAATTGACTTGAAAAAGAGAGAAAGAGAAAGAGATGTGTTGTTCCACTCATTTCTAAATTCATCGGTTGATTCGTTCCTGCATGTGCCCTGACTAGAGAATGAACCTGCAACAATCTTGATGTATCAAGACAATGCTCTAACCAATTGAGCTACCTGACCAAAGCTCAGATTGTTTTTTCAGAATAAGTACAAGTAATGGAAATAAGGATATAAAAAGGTTAATGTGCTCTGGCTGGTGGCTCAGTGGATAGGCACCAGCAAACCCGAAGGTCGCTGGTTCAATTCCCAGCCCGGGCACATAACCAAGTTGCAAGCCAGGTCTCCAGCCAGGTCCCCAGCTAGAGGCAGGTAAAAGGCAACCATACATTGATGCTTCTCTCCCTTTCTTCCTCTCTCCCTGCCCTTCTCTCTAAAAATAATGAATAAAATATTTTTTAAAAAAGGTTAATATATACATGAGTTTTATAGTAAAATAAAAGGCAAACTTAATAAACAGATTTTTAAAATTTGAGTGGCTAATAAGAAATTGTAGGTAGAGCCAGGGAAAAATCAAAGAACGGAGGAATCTGATGATTGGGGCTATATTATCAAATACTGACAAATAACACAGAGAAAGCTAAATCAGCATTTCTATCTCAAAGAGAAAAGTTCTCAGAATTGAAAAGAAATTTAAGCTGCATTTGGCAGGGGGAAAAGAAAACACAAAATTGGTGAACACCCTTAGGGAGACTTCCAGATTTATTAAATGTGTTCAAGTCCCCAGCCCATTCTATATTCTTGTCAGTACCGCTCAGATTCAACAGAGCAAGAGTTACAGCATGTGTGACTGCTCATTAAAAAATAACCTTTGGCTAGAAAGACAATTTATTCAGAAAAATTAATCAGACTGTCTTTGACAATGATCACATATTTCTGTCTTTTGCTACATTAACAAAAATTCCTGGCAGAAATATGGGGGACACGGAGATCTGATGGGTAGGAAAAGAAAGATTTATATAGTTTGGACTTGGTATTTGTAGATCTTTCCTTGAGAAGATGCAAACAGTTTTACTTTTCTTACACTAAGTAAAAGTTAGCAAATTTATTGTTAAGCAAAATATAAATCTGTGACATCATTTCCAAATTATGTAGTTGATTTTGAGCATTTTTTAAATTGTTGAAGTCAAAATACAACATAAAGGTTATGAGTGCAATCTCATTCCTCATATTTGTGTCTTCTCCCTTTTTCCTCTGATCTGTCAAATAATGTTTATCAATTTTATTTATCTTCCAAAAGAATTACTTTTTGATTTCTACTTACTTTGAATTTAATTTATGCTTCTTTTTCTGTTTTCTTAAGGTGGAAGTGTAACACTATTTTGAAGCTTTTTATCCTTTCCAATATTAATAATGCCTGCCATAAATTTTCTTCTAAGTATTGCTTTAGTACCATCCAATAATTTTTTTTTTTAAGATTTCATTTATTGTTTTTAGAGAGGGAAAGGGAGAGAGGCAGAGAGGGACAGAGACATCAGTGTATGGTTGCCTTTCACCTGCCTCCAGCTAAGGACCTGGCTGGGGACCTGGCTAGGGACCTGGCTGGAGACCTGGCTTGCAACCTGGTTATGTGCCCTGGCTGGGAATTGAACCAGCGACCTTTGGGTCCATAGGCCAGCACCTTATCCACTGTGCCACCAGCCAGGGCATCCAATAATTTTTTGTATTTTCATTTTCATTCAGTTCAAAGTGTATTCTATTTTACTTTTTCATTTTTTCTTTGATCTATATGCTATTTAGAAATATGTTAACTTCCAAATATTTAGGAACTGTCAAGTACTTTCCTCATATTGAATTATTCTTTAATTTCCTTGTAGTCAGAGAACATACTTGTTAACATTTTAGTTTTTTCAAATTTATTGAGACTTGTTTGATGAACCAGAGTGAGGTCTACCTTGGTAAATGTATCATATGTACTCGTAAATAGTTTGTATTCTGCCCCTGTTGTTCATATCTTCCATGGGCTTACTGATTTTCTATAAACTTATTGTATAAAATACTGAAAAAAATAAAATCTTTGACATAACTATGCATGTGTTTCTTTTTCCTTGCACTTCTATCACTTTTGTTTCACACTTTAAAATTCTATTAGGTGTATTAAACAATTAGAATTATATGCCCTTTTGATGAATTGACTTCACCATAATGAAATGACATTTTTATTTTAAAAATCTACTTTTTGATTCTAAACTTTTTATGTCTTAAAAAAGTGCAAATTGAAGTTACTATTTTAGTGATTGTTTTAGGTTTTATATTTTATATTTTTAACTTATCAGTGTCTACCTTAAAGAGATATAACACCACTTTAAATATAATATAAAACCTTACAAGAGTACATTTCCATGTCTCCTCCCCTGGCATTTACCCTAATTTTATCATACATAGTAATTCCACATACATTGTGGTTCTTAATTACACTACAATCATTACTTTTTATTTAAATTCAATTATAATTTAAGTAAGAAAAAAAAATTTACCCATATTGTTACCATTTCCAGGGATCTTCATTCCTTTGAATGAAAACCCAGAGTTTTCTCTGGTATTCTTTTCACTCTGCTTAGAGAACTTCTGTTTAAATTCCTTGTAATGAAGGTTTATAGTTAATGAATTATCTCAGCTTTTGCACCTCTGAAAACATCTTTATTTCTCCTTCATTGTTGAAAGATATTTTTTCAGGGTTTGAAATCTAAACTGACTTTTATTTTTCCTTTTCTAGTACTTTAAAGATGTCACACTACTGCCTTCTGGCTTTTACTGTTTCAAACAAGAAATATGCTGTCATTATTATAGTATTTGCACTTCAGTATGTAATGTATGTAATGTATAGTCTATGTGTCAGTTACATATTTTCTCTTTATTTTTACTGTAGGCAATTTACTTATGTTTTCTTTATTTATTATGTGCTTGAATATGCACACTCAAGGCTCATTTAGGTTTTTGTATCTGTAGGTTTATAATCTTATCAACTTTGAAAATTATTTGGTCCATTATTGTCTTAAATAATTTTTATGAAAGCTTCGTTTACATCCTAATTTTAGGCCTCCAAATATACATGTATTAGGCTCTGTTCCTTTTTCTTACCCTCTTTCTCTGTTTCACTTTATTTACTTTCAATTTCTGTTTTTCAAGGTCACTGATCATGCCCTTTGTAGTCCTTTGCTGCTAATTCCATCCAGTGCAATGTTTATGTATAAAATTAGTTTTCATTGTTAAGAATTTAACATGGGTTTTTATAAAATTATCATCTATATTTCTAGCTGATTTGCTCATGTTTAATTTGCTCAGTGAACATATAAAGTCATAATAACTGTTTTAGTTTCTTTATCTACATATTCCATCATCTCTGTCATTAGTGGATCAGTTGCAATTGGCTTATTTTTCTTTTGCTCATGATAGGTTTTTTTTCACTTCTCTTAAGTTTGGTTTTTTTGTTTTTTTTTTTAGATATGAGACTTTCTGAATATTATCTTGTTAACCATTGGCTATTTTTGTAATTGCATAAATATTTACAGCTTTATTCTTAGACATAGTTAAGCTACCTGGCTACAGTGAGAGTTTTTCAGGTCTTGCTTTAAACTTTGTTAGGTGGGACTAAATTAATGTTTAGACTAGAGCTAGTTTTCTCCACTAGCAAAACCTTTCTGAATACTCAGTCTGAGTCATTCTAAATCGTGAGGTTTTTCACTCTAGGTAATAAAATTAGAACTATTCCTAGCCCCACTCTGAATGCTTTTTCCACATGCATGCATTATTCAGTTCTCAATTTAAGACAACAAAGACCCTCTGCATGTTTCTGCACAATTGTCCCTTTACAGCTTTCTTCACTTTAGTCCCCTGTTTTGTGCACTCGGGATATTTTGACCTCATTGTTCTCTCGTTTCTTCAGCTGAAGAGCACCACTGGCCTCTGCTTTAGTTTCCTCTTCTTTTGCCATGGCTTGGAAACTCTCCCAACAGTAAGCCAAACAATTAAAAAGCCTTACTCATTACTTTCTCATCTCCCTGGGAGCACTTCCCATCATTGCCTCATACCCACATCTTTATGTTTGTAGTTCTGTATATTTTATTTGAATTTTTAGTTGCTTTGAGTGAGAGAGGATATATGGACTCAATTACTCCACCATGGCTAGTAGTAGAAGTAACAAATGTGTATTTTGAAATGTTTCATCATTTGAAAACCTGCATAACTGTTGAAACCAATGTTTTCCCAATGATTAAAGTATATTTCAAGCCACGAAAATAAAATATCTATTCAAATTGTAAAATAGACCAATTGATTTTTATGTAGAAGAGTGGAAAAAATAATGTGTATGGTTTCAGATTCCACAAAGAAAAATGCATAAAGTTATCTGAAAAGGCAATAACCTGCTTCTTTCTCAACTACTCATGTATATGAGATTAGATTTTATTTGTATACTTCAATTAAAACAGTATATAACAATATACCAAATTGGCAAAAGTATAAAATATCAACAAAAATAGAAGATGATGACACTTTCCTTAATATTTTTTGTTTTGGAAAACAGAGTTAGTTTTTCCTGAAAATATGTTACTTGGGTTAACATAAAAGGAGTTTAGCAATGATTTAAATACATTAAACATATGGTTTTTAAATTTTCTGCTTTAGTCTTTTAATATGGGAATATGTAGATATAACCTGCATAAATAAAAACTCCTTGAAATACTCAAATTATTTAAAAATGTAAAGAATCTTGAGATCTCAAAATTTGAGAAAATTTTGTACAAATGAGTGTTTTACAGCCTTTTTTCTAAGGCTGTAAGAAAAGCAGGTCGTTTATCTCGCTGGCTAATTTCTTCCTAAGAACCTGTTTGAAAAGGATGTCTCAGTATGTTAGAAAAGGGTGGAGAATCTAATCATATAGGAATACTGCATATAAAAATAGGTCAAGGTACGTTATATGTTATTTTGTTTTATGGAACACTGAAGTCAAAACAATTATTACCTGAAATCTGAATGTAACAGTATTACTTTGTGTTCCTGTTTTTCTAAGGTTAAGGAAAAAATACAACATTCAGGAGAAGAAAAATCCTTCAAATACATATTCACCTTTACTTCCAATTTACCTTTACTCCTTATTTTGAAGATGAAGTATCACAAGAGAAATGCACTCAAAATTCTATTCCATTGATTTGGGTGGTATCTATTTGGTATCAGTCATGGTCACAGAGATGCCATGGCAAACTCCCTTCATTCAAGGGGCTCAAAATTCAAGGGGCTAAACTTTCAGACAGTGATTTTAAAAGTAACAGAACACAGTATAATGCAATGAATTATACCACAGAGAAGCAGGATGGTTTAAATTTTAGATTAATCATAAAATATGTGCCAGGAATAAACCCTCATCTAATCAGTTCTCAGGAATGGTACTGTAACAAGAATTTGCCTTAAAGTGTTACACACAATAGGAGTGTTGAAAATTGGTCTGTTGAGGGTTGACTTCTTTTAGTTTCTAAGAAAAAAAAAAAAAAAAAAACCTAGGAAATCTTTCCTTTGTTCTAATACAAATACTGTTTTCTGCTTTTGAAATTTTTCCTCAAATGATTTATTTATAAGTCAATAGCATTATGTAAATCAAATATGAAATATTTAGGAAAAAGAACAAAAATAGTTATAAAGCAAAATGCTATTTAGATTACAACTCGGTTCAGAATATTGATTCTACTGGTTAGCTAATCAGGAGCAAAAGCAAGGGCACCTGCCAGCAAAGCCAAGGGAATGAGGACATTTCATTGTTTGATCGGCTTCTCTATTTAAAACAGGAAAAATGTTATTATACTGGTAGAACTATCTTTAGCTCTCTCAAATGATTTATCCTTTTCCTCAGGAATTAACATATATCAGGTTATTTCCATGGGGACCTTAATGAAATAAAAAAGGGCTTATTTACTTTTACTTTTCTTCTCTTTACCCTGAAAGTTTAACAAAAAATGTTCCATCACAGCCTCTAGTCTAATAGGACTGCAAGTGTCATGCACTTTTTATTTGTGTATTTTAGTGGCATAGCAACATTTTTTTAAAGATTTTATTTATTATTTTCAGAAAGAGGAGAAGGAAGAGAGGGAGAGAGAGACATCAGTGTATGGTTACCTTTCACCTGCTTCCAGCTAAGGACCTGGCTGGAGAGCTGACTTGCAGCCTGGTTATGTGCCCTGGCTGGGAATCGAACCAGCAACCTTTGGGTTCGCAGGCCGGTACCTTATCCTAAAGCAACATTTTTTAAATTACACAACCATTTTTGATGCTATAAAGATGCTATTGATTTCATTTGCAATTTGTTGTGATTTTAATAATTATTTTGCTTAATTGCTAAAGAGTTTGCTCTCTAATCTAATATTATTTTGGGAACTAATATCATTCTTTAATATTGATTGAATGTTTCAATGGTCTATACTTTTTACATGTACCAAAGTTCCTGTCACTTAATAGTTTTTTCTAAAATGATAGTTTATATACACAATCTGATGAACACATCCAATACACTTATTGATTTTATTCCAGTGTAATATTCTATGTTTGTTTCTAATTTCTAAAATAATAGAAATGTGTGTCTTGCAAATTATCAAAACTATCTTTGAAATTTATTTTATACAAGAAGTGTGTTTATAATTCACATAAAAAGCAACTCAGTCATACAAAAATGAATAAAATATTCCAGCTCGCTGATAGACATGAAGAAAATGGATGATCAGAATTTGCTAGGACTGCCTGGGTTGAAAATTTTTGTCACAGAATCAAAAAATATGAACCATAAATGGACTTTATAGAATATTCATTCCAATTCTGTATTTCATAAGTGAGGTAATTAGGTTCAGGAAAAGTAAGTGACTTGTTCGGATCCTCTTTGGCAGAGTTAATATTAGAAAATGGCTTCAATGAAAATTTTTTTAATGCAAATTGATTTGGTAATTCAAATTAAAAACTGATTTTTTAAAAAGATTTTATTTATTATTTTCAGAGAGAAGGGCAGGGAGAAAGGAAGAAAAGGAGAGAAACATCAGTGTATGGTTGCTTTTCACTGCCTCCAGCCATGGACCTGGCTGGAGACCTGGCTTACAACCTGGCCATGTGCCTTGACTGGGAATCGAACCAGCGACCCGTGGGTTGGCAGGCCAGCAAATCCACTCAGCCACACCAGCCAGGGTGATTTTTATTTAAAAAAAAAAGATATGTAACCACACTTAGAGGTTTCTTAAGCAAAAATGTTAATGATACATAGGAAAAGTTGCAGTATAAAATTACATGTATGATCAAGATAGAGGCTAAAAGAGGTTGTCCAAATTGAAGAGACTGCCATTGCCAACACAATTTAAAAAGTGACATTGTTATCTTATTATATTGAAATCAGCTGTTTTTCCTCACTGATAAGGGGCAAAGGGGGAAAAAGTGGGACAACTGTAACAGTATAACAATAAAATATTTAAATTAAAAAATAAAAATGATAAAAAGATAAAAATAAAATATGTTTCATGTTATACTCAATCATCTAATATCATTTTTAAGAAAAAGTATAAAACAAGGAAATGAGGAAGAATCAAGGTCACTATTAATGAGAGATTGTATTTATAATCACTGAATGAAACCCATTCTCTACAACAGTATTAAAGATTATTATTGAAAATTAATTCTACAGTGAAGATTAGTATAGGAGGTAAAGCTGAAAACTTCCCTTCTTTCTGGCTTGGGAATGGAGCTGTCACTGTCACCAAAGTGAAGGACTTTCCAAGAAAAAAACAAGCAAAGCAATTGGAGCTACCTTCAAGGGGGGGCAGGTCTCTCACGCAATCTTCTTGCATTAAGTGCCATTTATACACTGTCAACCCCCAAATTGCTATTTCTGGCCCAGAACTCTTCCCTGAAAGAGAAATCTAACTGCACTCAAGCTCTGTAATTGCATCTAACATTGTAAAACTAAAATGTCCAAAATTGAACTCCTTTTTTCCAAATCCTCCCTCACACCTCTTACAGTTTTCTCCCAACGCAGTAAGTATAAACTTCTTTCTTCCAGTTCCTCCAGTAAATGTTATCAGAGTCATCTTTGACTTGTTTCTTTTTCTTACATTCTATATCCATCAAAAAGTTCTAACAATTCTTACTGCAAAATTCAATCAGAATTCACTTATTTTTTTCTCATCCCTTCTCCAACACTACTTTCCCAGACTAAATCTCCATCAACTCTTGCCAAGATTATTGAAAAAGTTTCCAAATTACATACCCTGTCTCTCTCTATTTAACCTTAGTTGACCTTGTGTCTTATCTAGAGGATAAGAAGCAAAACAGAGGAGAAATCAATGAAGAGTTAAAGAAGAGATCACATCCTCATTTCCCCATAATAAATCCCTGAGCTCCAAGTCAGAATAAAGCTAAAGGAGAGAAAATGAATGAAATAAGTAAGAATATGTTTTTAGGAAAAAAATAAAGCCATTTCCTGGATGTCACTGAGTTTAATATAGTCCCCATAAGTTAACTTTGGGAACATTGAGGAAGAGCAAGAAGAAAGTGAAAGCCAGGGTAATCAAGGGTGAAAAATAAGTGGCACAGTGGATAGGTGCCAGCCTGCAAACCCAAAGGTCACTGGTTCGATTCCCCAGCCAGGGCACATAACCAGGTTGCAAACCAGGTCTCCAGCCAGGTCCGTACATTGATGTCTCTCTTCCTCTCTGGCTCTCTCCCTTCCCCTCTCTCTAAGAATAATAAATAAAATCTTTAAAAACATTTAAAAATTAAAAATAAGTGGAAAAGAACTTGAAATGAACACATGAACATACCAGTTTAAGGAAGTTGAACTGTAATTCAAACATTGCACATGCTAACCAGACTATAAGATGTACAGAACACCACATTAGCATTTAGGAAGTCTAAATACAATAACAATATAGATTAACTGTTCTCAGAGAGCAGTTAAAATGACAGAAAAGTATAATTATACTTTAAAGAAATAATAGGTGAGATATCATAAAGATATGCATGGTTAATTGCTAGATGACATACATACAATGAGTAGTTTTGAAGTTGGAAATATAACTTAGGCTATAATAGATAAGGAATATTATGAAGATGTGATATATTAAATGTATAATTGGTAATAAAATTATTTTAATAGAAGACAATGAGGAATCACATCTCAAGTATTTAAAACAAAAGCAAAAAGTATAAGGCAGAAAATGTTAAAGAACTATGAAATCTTTCTGTTTTCAGAAGACCAACAATTAACTCTGAAAATGTGTCCCACTTCCATAAACCAAACAAAGTGCTGAATAAATTTTAAAAAATCAAGCATTTTAAACACATCTTTGAACCTTCAAGAAAATGAGGAAAAGTCACCAAAGGTGGACATGGTTAGCTACCTTGAGCTTAAATCAGTGTGTAACACAACTGGATACCAAAGGTAACCCCTGAAAGGGAAAGTGCCCTCATGAAGAAACTGGACTTTGGGAGACTGACAGTAGCTTAAATGAAGTACCGACTGGTTTTTGGGCTACAAGCCTGCACGTAATTGTGGAGCTAGGATTACTGACAATACTATAGCTTTCGTGGAACTGGAGTAAAAAATGTCATCCAGTAAAATAGCTAAAGCAAAAACTAGCTCTACTTTCAGGGAGGAAAAATAGTCCATTAATAACGATAATATTATAATCTTTCTGAAAATAGTAACCATAGGACTGCATTTATGTGGATCTGGAAATGAATTTATATAAGCCATACAGAAAAAACTTCAAGATAAAAACTTATATAACAAAGTTTAGTATTTCCTAGCATAAAAATGTCACAGATGTGAAACTGGTAAGATTGTAGAATATTTTCTTACACATTTACATTCCATATATGCATATATATGTATATGATATTTATTTATGGAGAAAGAAATTTAATTTTATTAAAAGCCAATTAGTTTACCATTAAATAGAGAACTATATTGTGATCATTCAAAGAAATCCACAGCATTATAAAATTCTTAATTATCTCATGGTGTTCCTATAGGTTCAATACTACTACGAAAAACAATTTAAATGTTTTTTTTTGTAAGAGACAATGTTGATTTAAACTTTATTCAGAAAACTAAAGGCCAAGAAAATCTTAAATAACAATACCATGAGGAACTATAAGCCTTAAAAACACTTGTAAAATAAGGTGCCAGCCCATGAACCCAAAGGTTGCTGGTTCGATTCCCAGCCAGGGCACATAACCAGGTTGCAAGCCAGGTCTCCAGCCAGCTCCGTAGCTGGAGGCAGGTGAAAAGGCAGCCATACATTGATGTCTCTCTCCCTCCCTGCCTCTCTCCCTTCCCCTGTCTCTGAAAATAATAAAATCTTAAAAAAAAAAAAAAAAAAAAAAGCAGTTGTAAAGCTAGTAAGCCTATAGCAATTAGGTTAGAGACTCAGAGATAAAAAGATAAGTGGGGATGAGAAAGAAGAGGTGAGAGAAAGCCTATGGAGCTCAGAAACAGAAGCAAGTATATATGGAAACATGATCTGAAAAAGTGACATTGCATATCTGTGGGAGAAACATGGTTATAAATAGCCCTGGGAAAATTTTTTCATGTAGGTTTCCTTTCTGTGGAATTAATGTGTGTGTGTACGCGTGCAACTTGTGCACCTTTCAAAAGAGCCGGGAAACCTCTACATGGTCTCAATGAATGAAGAATGAGAAAGTAAAACCAAAAGCAGGGGAATGTAAGTTCAATCACACTGAGGAAATTTAAGTTTATTCAAAGGACACCTTAGAAAAATGTAAGACCATAATCACCACAGGTATTTGCAATGAAAATCAGCATTACGTATTTAGAATATGTAAAACTTCAAATATTAATTTAAAACAATATAAATTAAGAAGAAATGAATTGGCATGTCATAGAAAGGAAATATGAACGGCCAAAAACATTTTAAAATGTGTTCAATTTCATTAGTTAGGAAATTTTAACAAGAAAACCACCAGGAGATATTTTACAACCTCTAAATTGGCAAAAAAAAAAAAAAAAACCTCTGACAATACAAGCATACAAAACAAAGGGATCTCAACTACTCATAGTGAAAATGTATCTGGCCGAAAATAAAACCTTGAAAAATAATTTGGTACTTGCAAATGAACATGTGATAACTACAGGCATCTACATGGATGAGTTTCAAAAAATCATTTTTAATGTAAAAGGCCACAGAAGAAGGCACAAAGAAGTGACACATAACTAATAGTGTGTATCTTTCCCAAGGCACTGGGAATCCTCAATGACATGATGCATGTAAAACATATAGAACCCACATACAATGCTTGCCATACAGTATGAATTTAATAAGTATTAGTTGCTACTGCTGTTACTATTGCTACAGTTGGTGGCTTGCTTTTCTTGGCAATAAAGTATTTTTAATTCAGATATTTGCATTTTTAGGACAATGCTACTGAACATTTTGAAGACTACAGTATAGTGCAAACATAACTTTTATATGCACTAAGAAACCAGAGATTTCACCTAACCGTCTTTACTGTGATATTTGCCGCACTGCAGCGGCCCGGCACCAAACCCCCATCTCCAAGGCGGTCCGGTAACTGTTGTATCTTGTATTGCACAAAATTCACGAATAACATTTTCGTGTACTTTCAGACACAGGACTTCAGAAGTATATTGACATTAGAATGCCCATTATTTTATATATTATCTTTCTGAGGCCAGAAAATGAAAAAAAGGAAACACTTGGCATTTTCCCCTATTGGAACTCAAATTACTTAATAGTGACAATTATGTAGATCACATTTTTCAGAAAACACGTAACCCATGAAAGAACTTCCTCAGAGAAAGGCAGACTAGTCATACTAGTAATTTTCACTTTGCATACATACTTACTGGCTCCATAAAATTTATGTTTTATTTGTGCATTTCTGTTATGCTGTGCTTTGTTTTTAACTACAGGAAATAATAACAATGCCAGATTGTACAGTATGTGAGACTGTTGGTTCAGGACATCGTGCTGACTGCCCCTCCTCTATGCCTATCCCCATGACTGCCTGGTCTATTAGTACCATCAATAATCTAGTAACTATTCTTAGGAGCCACTACTGGTTATCATTTTATTGTCTATTCAACAAGACAAGAGGTAATAATATTTAATTTAGTTCTTGATGTAGAGGGAGAAAATAATAGAGTCTTAAATTGCATATTCTAAACAAGGCTTCTGCAAGAAAAAAATTTCAGGTTTATCCATAAATCATTTAAAATGGAGGTAGTGAACCATAACAGGATAGATGGGCACTGTGATCTAAATAGCTTTGTGCACTACTTCTCTTTTTACTGTGAGGCATACTTATAATTAGGTCCTTGCCATATATGCATTGATAATGTCAGCTAATGGCTAGCCTAATGAAACAACAACCCGATGAATTATGAATTATTTCCACTTTGTAAGGCTACTCTACTTCTTGATGTTTAAGGTGTTTAAAAATTAATAAGCACAAGGTTTTATTTCATACATGGTGACATAAGCACCTAAATTTTAGTCTTAAAGTTTGTTTTATATTTTTGGTTAATTTTCTCTCTTGATTTAATCTTTATTGTATTTTTCCCATTACCATTTAGTTCCCTTGTAACCATAGTCTCCCCCCCAGCAGTCACCACATTGTTGTCCATGTCCATGAGTCCTTAAATACTAATATAGACTATACAGTAGACTCTCCATATCTGCACTTTCTGTCTGTGTGGATTCAACCAACCATAGATGAAAATATTTAGAAAATAAGTTACAGTGTTACTGATGTATGCTATGTAGGGATACAATGGTTGCACCTATACTAAACATGTACAGACTTTTTTCAGTTGTCATCATTCCCTACAGAATTCAGCTAACAACTATTTACATTGCATTCATATTTAATTAGGTATTATAAGTAATATGGAGATGATTTAAAGTATACAGGAGGATGCATACAGATTATATGCAAATACTATGCTGTTTTATATAAAGTACTTGAGCGTCCATGAAGTTTGGTGTCCCCAGATCTTGGAAGCAATTCCCCACAGACACCAAAGACAACTACAATATAAAATAGGTAAGGGGCTTGCACAACATATGCCAGAAAAAAAAATGTATGTAATTTTTCTCTCTGAAGTCCTTTAAGGTAAGAAAATTAAACCCAGGGCGGGGATGATGGAATATTTCCAAATCTACTGTTCCAACTCCATGGATAACTATCAATTATAATAATAATTGTACTAACTGTGGCAAATAGAGTCAAATTAAGTGAGAATGCTGAACATGACGTACTTCTCTTTTTTGTTGAGATGATGGCATAAAGGGAAGAATTAAAAGGAAAAGTTCATAATGGCCCTACTCAAGAATCAAAGAAATGATAAAAATTAAAACCAAACCCAAATCCTGTTTTGAAGAACAAGGGCTCAATACACAGGGGGAGACCAGGAAACAGCAAAATCTTTTACTTGGTTGGTTGGGCTCTGTGGACTAAAACATCTGCATGGACCCAAAGGTTTTTCCATTGCTCTGATACAGCTTCTAACCTGAAAGAAGGAAAGATCTGTAGAAGAGCACTGAGGAAGTGGGAGACTCCAAACACAAGCCTGAGGAACCAAAAGAGCTGCTCATTACAACCCAAACGTGAAGAGCCAAGGGCCTTCTTGTCACCAAACCTCTAACTGGTATGTGCAAGCCCATCAAAACAGAAAACCACTCAAGCAAGACATAATCTTCATCAGCATCAATATACTCATAATTAATTTTTTTTATCATATACCAGCCATAACTTAGAGAATTAAGAAAGCTTACTTATGCTAGTCTTCAAACCTATCTTCATTATATACAAACAGTATCAATGGAGTGAGAAAGTCATTAATGCCATAAAAGTCTCAAAAGAGTATTAACCCATTGTGTGTCTTCCACATTATATTGGGCAAGAGTACAGAACCAGTTTGACAATTTTAACTTAACCAATAAATTAATTAAATGAAAGTTTAATCAAACTAGTTTGTGTGCATGTCTGGAGAATGGGAACTAGAATAAGGCAAAGGGAATACCAATTAACATGCATTAGTATCCAATAAGTACCTAATATTGTTACAGGCCTTTCTCATACATTTTATCTCATTTTGTTCTCCTGACACAGCTATTAAGTATTATAATTCCCATTTTCTTCGTGATAAAACTACAGCTCAGAGAGTTTAAGTAATTTGGCCAAAGCCATAAAGCCAGCAAGGAGCAAAGTCTGAATTCTAATCTAAAATTACTGATTAACAAAGATCATTGTCTCTCCGTTATACTACTACATTAATAGGTTGAACTACCTGATTTGATTTAACTGCTCAATGACTTTAGAGGCTACTCAAATCTTTCATAAATGATACAGCTATTTATAGGCACACCTAGAACAAATAGCTTACTTTAGTAGGTATTCAATCTTCTTGATAAGATGAGCTTTGACTTTGCTTCACAAAATAGTAAGATTTTGCTTTGTAAAAGTAAATTGTCCAAAGCAAAATCTATTTGAGCCATTTGAGTATAAGCATAGCAACCCATGGACAAAAGGGAAGTATAAAAGAGTGGTATGACTATCAATCCAATTTAATTACTGATTGTCTTAGTCTAATTCTACTCTATTTTTGTCTTAAGGTGACAAGGGACTGAATTCAATCTCTCAATAACAAGAATGTTTCATTGAAAAATAAATGTAAGTACACTGAAAATTAGGAACAAAATGTCTGGGTTTTTAAAAAGATTTTATTTATTATTTTTAGAGAGAAGGAAAGGTAGAGAGGAAGAGAGGGAGAGAGACAACAATGTATGGTTGCCTTTCACCTGACTCCAGCTACAGACCTGGCTGGAGACCTGGCATACAACCCGGTTATGTACCCTGGCTGAGAATCAAACCAGCGGCTTTTGGGTTTGCAGGCCAGCACCTTATCCACTGTGCCACCAGCCAGGGCCCAGGAACAAAATATCTTATTTACCATAAATCAAAATGTGCAGCTTTCTTTGCATTTCCCTAAAACCCCATGTCTAATTTTAGTTACCTTTACTCTTATTTAACTGAACTGGGTTTTGTCAAAGACTAAATGAATCTTTTTTTTTTTTTTTTAAGATTTATTTCATTCTTTTTAGAAAGAGGGGAAGGGAGAGAAGCTGAGAGGGAAAGAGACATCAATGTATGGTTGTGTTTCACCTGCCTCCAGCCACAGACCTGACTGGAGACCTGGTTTGCAACCTGGTTATGTGCCCTGGCTGGGGAATCAAACTTGCAACCTTTGGGTTCGCAGGCCGGCGCCTTAACCACTGTGCCACCAGCCAGGGCTTGACTAAATGAATCTTTAATATTTGCTTCTGACAAGTAGCCATGAGCATTAGTTCCTCCCTCTGGTTATGACTTGAAACATTCAAGGGTCACTATTACCTATATTTTTTATTGATTTCAGAAAATTAAATATACTTATTCTGTCAAAAGTTAAAACTTTATTATTTCCCTTTTCACAAACTCTGAGAAGCAGAAGAAAATGGCAAATGGATAATCCTAAGTAAATAAGAGACTTCAAACACTTAACACTAAAAAACAAAATATTAATCAATAATTTTCTGCTATACAAAACACACATTACTCAATTTTTTGTTAGTATAAAAAATCAAAATGTTACTCACTTTCATAATACAAGCCTACCATTAAGAAAGTGTTATTGAAATCTTATGAGAATTATAAATAAAGAATCTTATCTGTTCACAAATATACCGTTTGCTAGTTATTGCCTTATTTGACCATTTTCCGCTACTTTGTAATTTTTAGCTTAAAAATAAGCTAATATAATAGAAATTCCATTATGACTTCAAATGCTTTTCAATATTTCAATTTTTCCTGAATGTTTCAGTTCTATCTCAAAGCCAACTTGCTCAACAATTTCTATTTGAGTTGTCATAAGTTAAGTTATAATTAATTTTAAAATAGAAATTCTTAGATTGAAGTAGAATTGAGAGAAATACTATTCACGGATACCTCTTATACAGCAAGCAGTCTGGTTTTCCACAGCAATTTAGTTTAGAAGTGCTAACACTTAAAAGAAAAATGCATGTATAATTTGCTCCAAGTCAGACTGAAGTTCTCAACTAATGATCTGCCTATCTATACAATCAGTTTTCCTGAATAAGCTAAAGTGATTAGATAGTAGATAATGTATATGAACTGATTAAAGGACATTTAAAATAGCATTAAGTGATTAAAGAATAAATCTGAGAAGCCAGAGTAAGAAAGTGTGTGTAGTGGTAAAAGAATCATATGATAAAAAGGGTAAAAAGAATCATAGAGTTCAATGGTTCCTACAACAAATCACAGACAGCACGAAACCCACTTTCTCATTACCAGAAAGCCAGGAAGCTAGAAAATCCTTTCACTGTTGTATGCCTCAAAGGCACCTGAACAATAGAAAGAGGTGTGAAGTATGAATAGAGTTACACATAAAAGTTTTAGATATGAAAAGAGAGTGCATACACACGTCAAAAGGAATGCAATGGTGGAGACTGATGTTTCCAGGCACTAAGCAGCTGTAGCTGGTTTTGTATGATGACAAATAAGTTATATTCAATTAAAACAGTCATAACTGGAACTACAGAAATAAAAATCAGTTCAGTCTGAACTTGGAAGAGTTTTAGAAAAATAATGTAGGATTCTCACCTATAGGAACTGAATAACCCAAGTGAGAGGCTGCTCATGAAAGCACTTGTATAGAACTATCCTGGGACCTGAATGCAGCTAGCAGGTTTTCCTTTGAAAATCATGTATACATTGTTGAAGGAGGGAAAGGAGAGGAGTTTTCAAAGGAAAAAGAATTAAATTAATAGCTTAGTTTGAACCAAGGTGGGAGGAAGAGAGAAATTCTGAGCAAGGTGGAAACACATACAGAAAGTGAGCTGAAAAAGGAGTCATTCAAGGAGACAGAAAGCAGTGAGCTTGTTAAGTGTGGGGGTGGGTTAAGCCAGAAGTATTAAGATCTAAGACTGAGAAATTGGGGAGGTTCTGTGGGTTTCCTTTTATCAACACACGGTGCAACCTTTGCCCAGTCAAGCTAGAATCTCAAAAAGTAATGAGAGAAGAGAGGGGGCGGAGAAGGAACACAGAGGAGAGAGAGAAAGAGAGAGAGAGAGAGAGGAAGGGAGGGAGAGAGAGGAAGGGAGGGAGGGAGTACAGAGGAGAGAGGGAGAGAGAGAGAGAGAGAATTTTCAGCAATTAGTATCATATATCCTAAGATGAGAAAGCTGTAATACAACACAATTTAAATAAAGTGAAAATTACATGGACGGTCTCAAATTATATCAAAAGATAATGAAGAATCTAGACTATTTAAGAAAAAGCAGAGTAAAACCTGCACTAGATATTTCTTCTTTATTTCCATCTAAATTGGGGTTTTTATATTTCCTCAAAGAGGAGTAACTGTTTGCATATTGAAGAAACTCATTGTGTACTTTTTTAAAGATTTTATTCATTATTTTCAGAAAGAAGGGCAAGGAGGGAGGAAGAAAGGGAGAGAAGCATCAATGTATGGTTGCCTTTCACCTGCCTCCAGCTAGGGACCTGACTGAAGACCTGGCTTACAACCTGGTTATGTGCCCTGACTGGGAATCAAACCAGCCACCTTTGGGTTCTCAAGCCAATGCCACTCCACTGAGTCACCAGCCAAGGCTTCATTGTGTATTTTTAAGTTAACTTACTAGGAAAGTACTGATTTTTCTGACCACGTAACATGATTCAGTCATACAACAATTAACATGTTTGCTGTCTTTGAAAAGTTCAGAATTAAACAATACCTCAGATAGTTTCATATTTATTTATTAAACAGCATTCAGCAAGTATTCGGGGGCTTTCACTACATGATAAGCCCTAGTCTAAGTTCTAAGAATAATGCATTGAGCAAGAAAAGATCATTACTTTCCTGCCCTGGCTGAGTGGTTCAGTTAGTTGGAGATTGTCTTGTACACCAAAAGGTCACAGGTATAAATCCTGGTCGGGGTATGTACAGGAGGCAACCAATCCTGTTTCTCTCTCTATCTCTCGTCCTCTCTCTGAAATCAATCAACATATCCTCGAATGAGGATTAAACTTTTGTTCTTTCCCTTGTAAAGCTTACACTATGTAACAAAGAAGAAGGGCCATAAGTGAATGAGTAAAATACACATTACGGTAAATGGGGAGAACCTAAGTAGAGAAAATTAAAGAAGAGAAGAGGATAAGGAGTGCTGGTCGAGAAAAAACACCAGACAGAGAAGTCGAGGAAGCCTCCACAGACACTCTGGCACTAGAAAAAACAGCGGATGAATGTTGAGGAATTAGTCAAGAAGACTATTAGCAAAAGAGAGTTACTGCAAAAAATAACAAGTCCAAAGACCCAGAGGCAGGCAAACTCCAGGGCCTTTTTAGGGAGGAAGCAAGCCAGTGCAGTTGGGGTCCAGTGATGTGGGCCTCACAGGAAAGAAACACATCCATTTTGTACAGAACAGACACAGGATATCAGAAAAGATTTTGGTGCCCAGAATGGAAGAATAAATAATTGACCATCTGACAAAAATGCAACCTCTGCCAGGTTTCTTTCCTTACCAGCTTTGATACAAAGGGGCTTGTGATACATGTTTCTTCCTGTTTGTAAGTGGGGCGTGTGGTGTTCAGGAAGAACACTGAACATGTCAAAACTCAGAATTTCCTATACTACCTCTTACATCCAAGAAATTACACAGGCGTCTGAAAAATGTACAAAACAAAGAGAGATTTGCAATTTAAATTTGTTCTAAAATAGAAATCCAGCAATTTTCATCAACATATGACCAAAAGGGAGGTGGCTTGCTTTATAGTCCACTTTAATTTTATGGCATTTATGACATGGAAACAGAAAAATGACCATTTCCATGAGCTCCATCATTTGCATATTTGATCTGCAATATTTTGGCATGTTTTACTTCAAACTATGCCATATCTAAAATACATCACCAATTTTAACACAACTAAATTTTGCCTCACATCTGTTAGCTCATATTAGTTTTGTTCTTTATGCTGAGAAATTTTGATTTAGACTAATAATTTTTAACAAAGAATGTTTATTTATCATCAGGTACAATTTATCTGGGAAAAAGAAAAGGTGACTTCCTATAGCTCTCCTTTCATTTTCTCCCCAAATCAATAGTGCATTAGTCTTTCAAAAAATTAGAAATTAATTTGGAACACATTAAAATGGTTTATCATTGAAAATTAGCTCCCTGCTAGTTCTCTTTCCCAATTTGTTACATAACATACAATATGCTTAGCAGTAAGTACAAAGCTTTTTAAAATTCTACAATCTGCATTAGAGTTTAATTCTCTTTCTCTAGATGAGTCCAATTTTCCCTTTCCTGTACACTGTAAGACAAATTATATGCTGACCAGACATATAACAATTGATAGTTAAGCATTTGACTTAAGGGCACAAGCGTTTTTAAAAAATAACTTAGAGTGCTTTAAATCATTAAAATTGGTTCTTTATTCAAATGGTTTTAAAAGAAATTGAATAACCAAGGTACGTTCTCAATTACACTTACCCAAAAAAAATGTGGCAAATAGATTACTGAAATAGATAAAACCAACTATTTTTGCCACATTATAAAAATTCACACAGAGAGAGGAAACATCCTCTCATTAAGACTTGTAAGTAACTGCACCACAAACAGAACATTTGCAATGAATGAAAAGGAGTGATTTAGTTTTAAAATTGGAGATTTTCTTTCATTTTGGAGATCATTGGGGAAAAAAAAAATTGGTTTCTAGAGAAATGCATAGATGTTTCAGCACTAATCTCCACTTCCTCATCTAGTTTGTGAACAAGAGTTTCCAATTTTCCAGGATAATCCTGAAATCTCTATAGATGCATTGCCAATGGACTAAGAAGGATTTCCTTATCTTGGGCTCAGGTAGAGTGTACATAGTATTTTGATCTTAGATTTCAGGAAGATATTTGCCTACATTAAAAATAATCTTGGGGAAGGGGAATATAGAAGGGATAAATGGGAGTGGAAAATACAATAAAATAAATTTATAAAAAATAATAATCTTGACAAAGTGCTAGAAGAAACAAAGATAATTTCCTAGAGAAGTCATTTAGTCAGAATTGCTCATATCTGGCCCTTAATTAGCTCCTGAAAATCTCTGTGTGGAATAACCGAAGACCTTATAGGAAAACAGAATTGGAAGAACAAGATCATGAGTATTAATGTGAAAGACTCACAAATATTGTAGATTGCATTTTCATAAAACAAAAATGAAGATATAACACATTAGAAAATAAAACATTATACACACACACACATATATATATTATACACACACACACACACATATATATATATATATATCTTAATAATAATGACTGGCAGTGTATAATTGATTTGTCCCCTTTTATTTTTGTTTTTAGGAAGCATATAATGATTATATAAATTGGTTTTAGTCTGCTGTAGTTATTATGATTGTGAGAGTCCAAAAATAACAACCACCACCTGACACACTGAAATGTCCCATAAATATTGGTTAGATGAGTGAACTTAATGAATGAGCCTTCACTCAAATGCAAAATGCCTTTTTGACTTTATAGCTCAGAGATCCTAACTGCTCCCCAGAAGCACATATAAAACAAAGCACTGATGGGCAAATCCCTTGATACGGGACTTGTCTCACTCCTAACAGACACAGGGGTGCAGTCTAAAGGGCATCTTGACTTCCACTCAGCTTCCTCTATCCCTTCAGAGGTCTTATTTCCAAAAATCTTCTCTCATAACCTGCCTATTGTTTTATCTCCCTTTTCTAATCCAATTTATCAGTTTCTTTTTTTCCCTAATATTCCAGTAACATGACTCAAAACCTATGCTGAAATTAAATGATCAACATTACAGAAAACGTATAAAGACATAAAACCACATATATTAAAATTTTACCTACAAGTTAATCAAATTCAGAGAAGATTTATTTTGACTATATGAGAATTAAATCTTGGTAGTTTTTCTAAAGAAATTTGAAAATGCACTCTATCTTTCCGATTGCCTCTTTTGAACCATCTTTTTTAACAGGTGTATTCTCAGGGAACACAAACTAATTGCAATTGGGCCAAGCATAATTAAAATGGCAATTACTCCCTGCCCTACCCCCAATATATAATGCATTTTTAATGGATTTTGGATGATCAGTGCCACTGGTTTTCCCTTGAGTGGATAATATAGAGGTAAGTGTATAGTGTAACTGACGTAGGAAAGAAACTGAGTTTTAATAGACACAAAACTAAATTGTTTGCAGAAAGTTGAAATTCTCTTCTGTTTGTCCACCATGGTACAGGTGTACTCTTTGCCACACCAGTAAGCAATCCCCAGTTCCTAATTAAAGAAAACAGTTTGATTAGTACTCAACTTCAAAAGTAAGGCTCAGGCAGTGGCAGGTCTGCATAGCTCTCTTCACAGGTCACTTGCGCTGCTGGAAGCCAGTTGCCGTACCGGTAAGATATTCCAGTGGTGCTTGGGAGACATCCTGCAAACAGCCAGCATTGACGGGCCAGCTGTGGATGGGCGCCACGGTGAAAGCGGGTCCTCCGGCCCCACTCAAGCTTTCCGATGACTGCATCCCCAACTGGCGCCTTGACTGTGATTTCCTAAGAAATACGGAGCCCAACCCACCAAATGACTCTCCTCCAAATTTCTAACCCACAGAAACAGAGGTATAATTTTTTTGTTTAAGTTGCTAAGGGCTGAGGTAGCATAGGCCTAAATATGTTAGGATAATACGGGCTTGATGGAAAGTTGAACGCAGCAACTGAAAGCTCCAATTTTGGCAATGAGCCTCCAAGTAGGGCAAGCTACAGAGACAGCTGACTGCGGTTTTCACACATGTCCCCCAATACAGCGAGCCAGAGGGCACTTCCCTTAATCTGCAGCCAGGCCGGAGCCCCTGCACACTGCCAGACTGCCACCTGCAATGCCTATGACGAGTATAAAACCCAACACATTCCAGCCTCCCGTGCGAGCTCCGGCAGTTCCTACTTGGACTCCAGACTTACATTCCTTTCCCTTCCCTCTCCCCTCCCTTCCATTCCCTTGCCCCTCCCCTCTAACTCCCAACAAACCTGCTATGCCCCTGCATCTAGGTCTCCTAGGTATCGACAAGGCGTGAACATGACAATATCTAAGTTAGGATGTCCTTTCTGCTATCTATCCATCTTGGGATATCCTCTTGGGCTTGAGCTCACCTCCCTCCCTCCATCATACTAATATGGGAAATCTATGTGAGTAGGAGTATCCCTGACAAAAAGGGGCTACATTTGCTTTGTACACTTGCTCACTGTTTTGACTATTTCAAGAGAGCAATTTCAGACAAATCTGTATCTCTACAAGTTGTATGCTGTTATATTCCTTCCATTAATACACTTCCATGTCCATTATTAAAAAATAAAGAGCATAAAACAGAGATAGCCTAGGAATTCTGCTGTTCATAAAGCAGGTCAGAATCATATTCCCTCCCCGAAAAGTATCTTAAAGATATCGAGAAAAGCTGTGCAGAGGTTCCTGGGAGGAAATGCCATAGAAAATAAGCACAGATCATTGGAAGAGAGGAAAGAAAGCCTTTTCTGCTCAATCTAATAAATCCCCATATTATTTGAGACAGAGACCTTGGTCATTACATTTTCTTGCTCAGAGAGCTCCATGCAGCCCTAAAGAGGGGAAATAAATCAGGCAACTGAAAAGGTACTTCTGAGTCTTTCTGAGGCCAGGAGAAAAAGGGAGGAGATTAGGATTCATGGTTACTTCACTGAAAAGACCTTGTAATTTCCTGAGGATGGTTTCACTTATCTACTGTTATATGAAATTAGCTAAGCTTACACTAAAAGGTGGTAAATTAAAAAAAGGACACATAATTACAGAGGCCAAATATTAGCTTTATTAAGTCTCTTTTTTCCAGCTATTATTCAAGTAATAGTTATATTTGATCAAATAATCTCAGTTTCTAACGTTTTTCTTCTGCCATTAATTTACCACCACTCTACCAACCTCACCAAAGGAAAGCTGGTGTCACAGTTCTTCTTGTGAACTTATGTTCAGTTTTGAGTCTATGACAAAAATAACAAAGAAAGTAATAGGAAACACTTGGCCTTTTTAGGAGGAATGTCTACACTTATGTAATACATACCCAGGTAATGAGGGCAGCAAGCAGTTGACAAGCTAACCTAGATGCTCAGAGCAATTACAGCATAAAAGGTGAGGAAGACCTGTAAGAGACTGCATTTGCTAGGTCCTTTTTTTTTTTAGAGGTTAAATTGAGGGATGTGGGACATGTGGTCATTTTCACAGCAGGCGGAACATGCCAGTTATTCTGCTGTTACTGACTCCATGAGTCAACTTAATGAGAGGAGGGAGAGTTTAGAATTTCATTAAACGCCACTGCACCGCACTCCTGAACATGCCCTATTACACATTTAAACTGTGCTCAGAATCACTTCCTCTCCTTCCTTTTCCCTCCCCCAAGAGAATAAGAATACCACCCCTTTTTAATCCTGCTGCTATTTACTCTTTTACTAATCAGTCACTTTAATGCCCACAATATTTTTATTCTCCTCTCATCCACTAATGAATGTAATACTCGGAAATCAGGAGACTCATAAAGAAAAAGAATTCTTCCATTTTGCATATGTTGAAATTTCATTCAATAGTATTGCCACTTGGTAGGAAAAAATATTCTTTTCCTTATTAGCAAAGCAGCAATGTTTTAACCTACTTTCCATCACTAATGCCGCTTTCCTTTTGAAAAATGCTAATATCCGGTTAAATTAAACCAAGCCAGCCTGTCTTTTAAGATTTTTCCCCTTTTTGCTCATGAAATGCATACTACTAAAGCCGACTGCCTGGCTGACTCCATTATCAGATAACCCCAAAATGTCAAATGGCACTGCTTAAATTAGGCGAGCAGAGCAAAATTACTAGTCCCACATAGAAAAATCGTGAACCTTTATAAAATCAGCGAGAAAAAAAAAGTTTATACAAATTTCAGTTTGAAATGAGTAATTGGGTGTTAGCTTCCATATTCACCCCTTTTGTTCCCACTACATTTCCTTTTGGGCACTGGGAACCAGGAGGTTCGGAAGAAACAATTAAACTTTCCTAATACCATGAAGCTTCCTGTCCCTGGATCATCGATCGCCCTGTGGGTGTTTAGATGGCCCGATGTAGGTCATTCAAAACTCCATTTCTATTTCCTTACAAGAGGTAGTGAGAGTTCAAATCACTACTGCTGCTCATTGGCTTCCGTTCATTTCGTTTTGGTAGCTTATATAAGTCCTCCTCAGGTATATTTTTATTGTTATTAACTTTATATGAGAAATAAATGTTGGTTCTGTTCTTTCTGGTCACTTGTTACTGAGGTAGAACTCACACAAACAAATTTTAAAACTAGAATCTTACCATTAGTGCTAGACAGCTACTAAGAGTATGGGACTTTTTCAAAGAAAGGCAATTGTTTTAATCAGATCCTGTTCATTCAAAAGAGTAATGGTTAATGGGCCATGTTGTACTCCAGGTGGTTCTAAAAATACCTGCACTGTAACTGACCCAGTTAATAATAGAAAGCAAATGAGAAAAGTAAGCCCTAAGAGCTTAGTGACTAGGTGACCATGAGTTAAGTGCAATTTTGTACCTTAAAATAGTTTCCTAAACAATAGCCATTGTTAAGGTGGAAAAAAAATAAGTAGGCAAGATTAAAAGCCTTAAAAATGTGACTCCAGAGTATCCATAAATTTTCCAAGGGAGCTATTCTATAGTAATTTGCCTTTTGGCGATGCTCCCAAATAATGAACATCCTTTTAGAGTACCAAAATGAAGGGATATTATCATGTAAATTTTGGCATTTTACATTCCTAGATGTGAAATAACTGATTTTCTGAGGAAATTCAAAAGGGAAGAGAGGAAGGGGAGCTCCAATCCAAGTATCACTCTGTCAGGGAAGTCTTTCCAATGCCCCCAGGCAGCCTTAGCTTCTCCTTTCCCTGGGCTTCCTTAGCACTTTTCTCAAGGCTCTTTAAAGGCATCCTTGATGCTGTAAGATTAGTAACATGAGTTTGCTTTCCCCACTAGATGAATGTTCAATAATTTAACTATAAGACTCAAAATTAGTCAGTTTTGTGTTTCTAAAGCCTGATTCAGTATCTAGCACTCAATGACATTCGTAATAGCATTCAATGACAAATTTTTCATATATATCTCCTATCATGACTCATAATCTAGCAGAAAAATCTCAGAAAATGCTTTATTTTTTCCAGTTACACACACACACACACGCACACACAACTATTGGCTTGCACATGATTCTAGAATATATATATATATATTTTAATTATTCTCATAAGATAATTAACTTTATTAAACAATGAGTTTAAAGTGATAATAATACAACTAGAGCAACATATAAAAAATAACCTGTGAACCCAAAGGTCACTGGTTCGATTCCCAGCCAGGGCACATAACCAGGTTGCAAACCAGGTCTCCAGTCAGGTCCGTAGCTGGAGGCAGGTGAAAGGCAACCATACATGGATGTCTCTCTCCCTCTCTGCCTCTCTCCCTTCCCCTCTTTCTAAAAATAATGGAATAAAATTTCAAAAAAAAAAAAGTGCTTTAAAAAAAAAAATAAGGGATGTGCCCATGATGAGGGTAAACTTTTTTCTCTATCTAAAGTGTTCACCCTACTGAAACTACAAATATTCAGTATAGGAACTATTTTCCCTTATATCAATATTAGAAACACATCAAATATTTATTTCTATATGATATGTAAGAATAATTCCCAGATTTCTGAGTTCTGTTTCATAATCAAAGGGTTATAAACTAGGTTATCATAGCCTAAACTAATTTATGTCTTTCTTTCTAACATTTATATTACAAATGATTCAAGGTACATGGAAGTCGTTTGAAAATTGTAAAGTACTACACCACTGGGCCCTCAAAACAGGATGGAAGAGCTATGTTATAAGTTCCTGAAACTAGACATGAATAATAAAATTTCACAAACCAAATCCCAGGGAATAATCAGCTATAAGAGTTGATCTATCACTTCATTTCACATGTATTGCTATAGATCTTTCACTGAATATACAGTATATTGGCCTGAGTTACTACAGTTGCAATATCTAATTTTTTTATGAAAGAAATGGCTTGCATTCTAGAAACCATTGTAGCATCTCTGGGGAAATCATATAAGATTCCAGCTGTGAGGAAATATAATCTATACATGATGTAAAGAAGAATAAACATTGTTAATGATGTGTCAGGTAAGTTGGTAATAAGTTGGGGATTGTTAGTATAAATAAGAGATCTATGATATTGTTTCCTTACAAGTGAAAAACAGACTTCATAAGATTTTGTCAATTAGTGACTTCCTAATCAATAAAAATACTCTACTGTTCTATTAAATGGAAGCTGGTGGAAATTTTTTAAGAGACAAGAAATATGTGGAGTTCTTTTTGAAGACTTAAGCTAGACCAGAAATTAGCCAATGTAATTCCTTAAATACATATATCCAAAATTTCTGATTTTTAGAAATTAAAAATCATATAAAAGAAAAATAAAAATATAGAGAAAATACAGAGATATTTTCTATTTATTTCAAGTTCATAAAATATCTCATTATTCATGCAAAGTTTGAGATTTACTCCTTTTTATTTATTTAATCATTTTAACTTTTAGAAGACATGTCTAGCTTTTCCTTCAGTTGGTGTAACTTAATTGTAATCTTACGTCAACAATCCAAAAATACCAGGCAGGACATAAGCTCATTAATAGTTTTTTCTCTCCTATACTGCAGAGTGGGAAAATAGTTGAGAAATTGCATACATATACTTTCCGGTTCAAGAGGTTTCTGACATTAAAGATGAAAATATTGTTAAAGGCCAGTCATGCAATGCTACATTATATCAAAATATTTTATTTTCCTGCCCTGGCTGGTGGCTCAGTGGATAGGCAGTGGCCTGTGAACCCAAAGGTCGCTGGTTCTATTCCCAGCAAGGGCACATAACCAGGTTGCAAGCTAGGTCTCAAGCCAGGTCTGTAGCTGGAGGCAGGTGAAAGACAACCAGACATTGATCTCTCTCTCCCTTTCTGCCCCACTCCCTTTCCCTCTCTCTAAAAATAATAAACAAAATCTTTAAAAAATTTTTTCTTTAAATATTTTATTTTCCTATAAAGATGTCACATATACTTCTAAGTATGGTATGTGTTGCTGATATAATTGTCTATCTATAATTTTATATATTTAATCTATATGTATATACCCATTTTGTATAAATATATTAGATATAGTACATAACTGGATAATATCGTTCTATTATATATATCTTTAAATGTGTCTTCACCTCTTACTTACCATCATTGCTCTTAGCACCTGAACATCTAACTTCTACTTTTGCTCCAACCACTCTCTCTTTACATTCAGTCCAATTAAGTTTTGACCTTCTATCTCCCTGAATGTGATTGCTGCAACATCACCTCACATTTTTGTATTTGACCTTTGATTATTCTTTCTTTCTTAAAATGCTTACTCCATTTGCCTTCAAGAGGCTCCATATGTCTTGTTCTTGTTTTCCCTCCTGGTTGGAAATTTTTCTTAGTATCCTGTATAGAAAATGTAGCCTTGTCCTGGTCTCTAAGTGTTGGTATTCTCCAGAATTTGGTCATTGAACTGTCTGTTTTCCATCTATATTTTCTTTCCAGATGGTATCATCCAATTCTTCTGGCATTAAATATCACCTTTAGTTACATGACTACCAAATGAGAATCTCCTGTCCTGACTTGTCTCCTACACTTTAGGCTAGAATAAGAAAAAATATTTATATGACATTTCTATTTGGTTTCTAAAGACATCTCAAACTCAACATGCCTAGAACTAAATTTCCCTTGTCCTGTGTTTGAAACTTGAGTAATGATAATTTATAAATCCCTCTCTTGTCTACTATAATTTATACTCAGTCCATTAGCACATCCTGTTGACTCTTGTTTCTTAATAATCTGACATCTGACTAAATGTTACCAAAATTTCAGGGATCTTGAGATCTAATTTCAATACAATTGACTTTGAGGAATGCATGTATAATGACCACTTGAGAACTAAGCCATATCACAATATAAAGTCATGACAACATAGACTGGCTTCCTGAAGGGGTGATGCTAATGGTAGCATGCTTTGCCTTTCTCTCTCCTTAATCCCCTGCACCACACCACCGTATCATACCTGTGAGGGAAATAACAAATGATTGGCACAAATGTTACAAATATTGAAAAATAATAGTCTAAGAGTACATACAAGCATTTTAAAAAGTACTATCTCAACCATTATTTCATTTGATCAAGAAGACAAAAGGCCCTTGGTGATGTAAGATTATCATTTTAAAGATAAGAGATGTTTATATACCTGAGTTGAAACATTTTCTAAAGTCACAAATGAGAAATCTGTCAGCTATGACCACCAAGTCATGTTTCTGATCCTAAAACCTTATCTACTTACGTATACGAAAAGTGGTAGTGCACTAAGACAAATAGAATTCTTTTTTTTTTTTTTTTTAAAGATTTTATTTAATTATTTTTAGAAAGAGGGGAAGAGAGAGAGGCAGAGAGGGAGAGAGACATCAATGTATGGTTGCTTTTCACCTGCCTCCAGCCACAGACCTGACTGGGGACCTGTTTTGCAACCTTGTTATATGCCCTGGCTGGGGAATCGAACCTGTGATCTTTGGGTTCACAGGCCGGCGCCCTATCCACTGTGCTACCAGCCAGGGCGACAAATAGAATTCTTATTACCACATTTTATATGGGTGCCATCTATTTGCTTTTCCCTCCTCGCCAGCCTCATTTCTGTACTAGAGCCCTAACAACATCATATACACTCTCTGCTACACGCTTTCTAATAATGGGGTTGGCCAAAATGTTTGTTTAGTTTTTTTGCCATAAAATAAGACACATTTTTAATTTTCATCAATAACTTTATTGATTTAGATATTTTGAGTATATCAGCTATTTCCTGTATGGTGTAATATTGCCAGATCTCAACTAATGTCTCAATTTGATCAACATCAACTTTAATTGGTCTACCTGACTGCAGAGCATCAGCCAGAAAGAAATCTCCAGCATGAAACTTGGCAAACCACATTTGACAAGTTCCATCAGTCACAAATAGTTTTCTTGTATTTTAGTTGCATTTTTACCTTTCTTGAAATAATAAAGCATATTCTGCTGAAAATGTTCCTTATTTTCTTCCATCTTCAATATTAAAATGGTTACACAAAAATTTACCAACTTTAATGTTCTTTTTTAATGTGCACTGATATGGCAGCTGTCACAATACAATCTAACAAAATTGTTTTGAACGAAGTTAAAGACAACTAAGCACTACTAGAACCATCGTACGGAAAAAAACAAACTTTCTACCAACCCAATATAATGACCTCACCCACTCTGGAATATTCTTTTCTACCCTCTTTGCCAGAAAATCCCTTATCAACTGTCAGGTATGAACAAAATTGTCATTACCTCTAGAAAGAGAGTCTCTAGAAAATGCAAGTCCCTTTTATATGTGTTTAATGCACAATATTCAAATAATAATTTATTTTAACTTAATATCTTTTTCACTGGAATCGTAAGTTCAACAGTAGTAGGGCCATGTTTACAACTGATTTGGTACACCCCAGAGTACTGAGTTCAGATAAGGTTTATTAAAACTTAAAGAACAGACACTTCTCCAAGGAAAACATACAAAGGGCCCGCAGGCATATGAAAGAATGATCATCACTAGCCAACAAGGAGATGCAAATTAAAACCACAATGCAATACCACCTCACACCTGTCAGAATGACCATCATTAACAAATCAACAAACAAGTGCTGGCTAGGATGTGGAGAAAAGGAACCCTAGTTCACTGCTGGTGGGAATGCAGACTAATGCAGCCACTATGGAAAACAGTATGGAATTTCCTCAAAAAACTAAAAATGGAACTGCCTTATAACTTAGTGATTCCACTGCTAGAACTATAGCCAAAGAACCTAGAAATAGCAATTCAAAAGAACCTATACACTCCTACACTCATATCAGCACTAGTCACAATAGCCAAGTACTGGAAAACAGCCTAAGTGCCCATCAGTGGATGAATGGATCAAAAAACATTGGTACATTTACACAATGGAATACTACACACCAGAAAAAAAAAGAGGAATTCCTATTTTTTTACCATAGCATGGTTGGAAATAGAGTGTCATGCTTAATGAAATAAGCCAGGTGGCAAAAGTCAAATACCATGTGATCTCATCTAATATAGGAAACTAATAAATAAAATAGACAGATGAACAAAATGGAACCAGAACCATGAAACAAGAAGAAGAATGACAGCAACCAGAAGGGTGGGGAGAGGGAAAGAGGGTGGGGAAGTAGGGGAAGGGTTTAGTCAAGAACCTAGTGTGAATGACCCATGGACATGGACAATGAGGTGGGGATTGACTGTGGGAGAGGAAATGGGATAGGTGGGGCAGGGGAGAGCAATGGGGGAAAAATAGGACAACTGTAATACAACAACAATGAGTTTTTTAAAAAGAAAAAGAAAAAAGAAATAATAATTAAGCATAATAATTCGAACATCAAACTTTATATGCTGTGCACCTGGTTCAGATATCTATCCATAATTTTTTATAAACAACTGGTTTTAGCTCTCACATGTTCAAAGGTTGGAAGTCATCAACCCAATCTTATATAAGAAAAGCTGGCTGGTGGCTCAGTGGATAGGTGCCAGCCTGCGAACCCAAAGGTCACTGGTTTGATTCCCAGCCAGGGCACATAACCAGCCTGCAAGCCAGGTCTCCAGCCAGGTCTGTAGCTGGAGGCAGGTGAAAGGCAACCATACATTGCTGTTTCTTTCTTTCCTTCTTTGCCTCCCTCCCTTCCCCCTCTCTAAAAAAAAATAAATAAAATCTTAAAAAAAAAAAAAACGAAAGGAAAAAAGCTTTAAAAAAATTGAAAACCAACTACTTTGTTCTACTCTATCAGAGAACTGAGGTTGCAAAGCAAAACAATACCCTGAAGGGTTCAGAAATAAATCCAGAGATTCACAGCCTAGATTGTGCTAGCTGGAGGAGAAGCTGCTGGATGTATGAACTGGAAGAAATCACTTAAAAGGTAATTATGATGAAATGATAGAGGCTGAGTGTGGGCAATTTAAAGTAACAAAATGAAGGGGACTGCAGTCTAAGGGTGACCTCACACTTTGGTCAATTTTACCTGTAGGAACTCACCAGCATCCTATAATGAACCAAGAATCATTCCCTGTAGTGTTTGGAAGAGAAGGAGAAAAGAAACCACTGAGAAATACACATTGGAGTCCTCCATAACAAAATTCTACTTTCCGGGGGGAGAAGGCCTCCTTTATCTTTCTTGTTTCACCTAAGCAGAAAAAACACAAAGCTAAGAAACACTTGTGAAAATCACAGCCCAGGGGTAAAAACCAACTGAAACATGAATTTTTAATAATAAGAGTATATAATGCTTCCCTCTCCCACACATTACCATCACACCAACAATAACAGTGGATTAGATTTGAAAGAGCTTCAAGACACACTCTCTGGGGAGGAGTAGTTAGGAATAATCAAAGTTACAGGGAAAACAAAAGAGCAAGAATAATTGAAGATTTTGTGCCCTTTGTCATCTACAGCTAATCAAATATGACACACAGCCAAACTCCTGGCCAGGTTTTTAAAAATCTTCAACCAAAGTCCTATTTAGCTCAGCTTCTATACCCAGTAGAACATGTCCAGGAGGAATTTAGCGTAATACTGACATTATTAGCAGCAGAAATGCAAGGAACCTCACAGTGAAAGGACCAGTTTAGATGCCTACCATTTCTGAGAATCACTAGGAAAACTAATTGTGATGAAGGGTCTAAGATTTGGGGGAATCGTTTTCCACGTGAGAATTCCCAAGGGAATTCTTGCACAGTCCAGTCCTTCTAAGATTGTTAAGCAGGTTAGTTCCATCAGTACTAAGGCAAGAGTAAAGGCTGAAGTCACTATTGCAGAGTTTTAAATCACAATATAAAAAAACTGATTATCAGCTACTAAAAACCACTTTAAATATAAAATTTCTGATGGGTTAAACATAAAGATAATAAAGAAAGATACACTATGCTAATATCAATCAAAAGAAAGCTGGATTATACACACATACACACACACACCCATATAAATTTCACTTAAAAATAGTCTGCAGAAGAAGAAAAGATATCAGGAATAAAGAGTAGTATCAGATAATGGTTAAAAGATTAATTCTTTAAAAATGTAATATTTCTAACAATTACATATCCAACAATAGAACATCAGAGTATATGAGAAAAATTGATACAACTGAAAGAACAAATGGAAAAAACTATTATAGTATGATGTTTCAACATACTTTTGTTAGTGATTACAGTTGACCCTTGAACAATGTGGGTTTGAACTGTAGGGGTACACTTATAAGCTTAATATAACTTAAACCTCACAATTCAAACCCATGCTGTTCAGAGCCAACTGTATTTTTGATCTCTGGTTGGTAATCTGTATATGTTGAGGGCCAACCATAGCTCTCATATATTTTTATTTCATGATGGACTGATGCTCTTAACTCCTATGTTGTTCAAGAGTCAACTGCTATAGATTAGGCCGGCAGAAAATCAGAATGTATACAGTTGACCTGAATAGCACTACTCAACATTTTTATCTAACTGACACTTAGGAAATAATCCATCCATTAACAGTAGACTTCATATACTCTTCTAGCTCACATGAATCACTCACTGAGATGGACATTAATTCTGGTACTTAAAATACATATTAACAAATTGAAAACAACAGAAATCATATAAAGTATGTTTTCAGACCACAATGGAATTAAAGTAGAAATCAATAATAGAACTATGGCTAGAAAATTGGTAAGTATTTGGAAAGCATACAATATACTTTGTAATAACTCATGGCTCAAAGAATCTCAAGAGAAATTTTAAAATATTTTTTACTAAAAGAAAATGAAAAAATTAACATTTGGGAGATATACTGAAAACAGACTAAGGAAATTTTATGACATTACATGCACATACTAGGAAAGAAGAAAGATCTAAAATCAATACTCTAAGCTTCCTTCTTAGATATATTAAAAGTAGAATTTTTTAAAAAGCCTTAAAGAAGTAGAAGAAGAAAATAAATTGGAGGGTAAATCAATAATATTGAAAACAAGTAAACAATAACTACTTCAGTGAGACAAAGTGATTTAACATTAAAAATCAATTATAACCTACCAAATTAATAAGCTAAAAAGAAATCAGATGGTTATGTCAACTGATGCAGAAAAAAGCATTTGAGATAATCCAAAACTCATTCATGATAAAAATTCTCAGTAAACTACAGAGTGGAGCTTCCTGAATTTTATAAAGAAATCCTACATAAAATCTACACATTTATAGCATTTTAATTCATAATCATCAAAATGAAAGCAACCAAAACGTCCTTTAATAGGTGAATTAATAAATATGGTTCATCCATATCATGGGAGAGCTATTCAAGAATTTTTTTAAATGAAGTACAGAAAGTCACAAAAGAAGGAAAAGAAGCCAATGTGGAAAGGCTGCCTACTATTTGGAGTCCAGTTGCACATTCTGGGAAAGGTATAACAGTAGCGACAAGGAATAAAACAGATTCAATAGGTGAAGCACAGCAGGAATTTTTAGCAGAGAAAATACTATGTCTGATACTGTATTATGAATACATGATATTATACACCTGTCAGAGCCATAGAACTTTGCATCACGAGTGAATCTTAGTGTATACAAATTAAAAAACAATTTTTCTAGACATAGAATATCAGGATAGAAAGCAGACAATGACAAAACAATCTGTTTTACAATCTCACCAAACAGGATGATGAATCAGGTATTGATCTAAGTAATGTTGGCAAATAGTGGAGTCCAAAGTGAAGACTAAAGCCAAAAGGATGTAAGGCACTGTACTCTAGTTCATAAATTTGTTTCCCATGGGATACGGATAACAATTCTGATACTGCTGAAATTGAATAATTAGAAAAGTATTGATGAATGGTAGAAGCCATATTTATCACCATTAAAAAAAAGAAAGGTTACAAACAAGCAAAGGCAAAGACTTGCATGTTCCATGTGGTACTGGATTCAAGTTGGAGACATCAGGATAAATTCATGTTCATCTTAATATAACAGGGATGATTACATACAGAAATGCACACACACACAGACACTAGTATAACCAACTTATGCCCTTGCTCCGTTAGTTCAGAGGGCTAGAAGTAATAACACCTTAGTAGTAAGAAGCATACTTGTGCCCAGATATTTTCTGGTGTTCTCCAATAAAAGGAACCAGGGCTCCGTGGATAAATAGATGACTTCAAGACTAGGGCAGGAAATATACAGGATGAGCCTGGACTTTCTTATAGTTCCACAAAGTAAGGATGTGCTCCATAAAAAACTCAGTGATGGGGTGTCACAGAGATACAGGAACAACCAAAAGAGCTCCTGATCACCAAGATTGGAGCAATTTGAACAACATAATAATATTAAGTAATATTGGGTTATAAACCAAGATAAGTTAGATAAAACTTCCTAGAGAAGATCTGGTAGAACATTTGTATTTTTAAGGCAAAGAGAAAGAACGTTTAGTTCCTCCAAGAAGGATTTTTGTTTCTTAAATTCAGGATATTACAGCACCTACAAGCCTTTTGAGATGAATAGGAAGGTTTGGAAACCATTAAAAGGATAGGTGGACTGTGAATTGTGTCTACAGCTGTATTTCTGTTCACATAAAGACTTAATATGTAAAACAAGAACAGCTTTTAATCCCTTAAAAAACTAGGTTGCAGCCTGAATGACATTAAAGGGCTGACCCATCCCAACACAGTATCTTCAGCTGTTTTTTTTTTATATCAGGAAGATTTTCAACTACAGCAGAAATCAATATCTCTGTGTTTTAGATTTAGAGCTCTTAGTGTTAGGATGTTTTTCTTTCCTTCTGGGTACATAATTTTATTTAGCTTAAGGGAGAAGGCCCCCAAAAAAGTTCTTATTGGGCTCTGATAATCAGCTTCCAACTTCTGACCCTTAAGCTATTTAACAAAAATATCCTTCCAAATATCTTATGAAGGTTCAGCCAAGACAAATAGTAAAGAATCCTGGCATCATCGAACGACCCCAGGTACCCAAGAGGTACCCTGAGAAGGCAGAAAACATACTATCTTCTCAAGATTATTGCCACTCCCAACGACAGCCTACAGAAAAACTCACACAATTCACCTGAGACTGGCAGGTCCTAGACAATATCCTCCTAAACCAGAAGTGAAAATGAGTGTGAGCTTTATGGGAACTCTTTGTACTATCCTCATAATTTTTTCTGTATTCTAAAACTATATTTTCTAAAACCTAAAACTTTAAAATAAAAAGATTATTTTAATAATTATTCTTAAACAAAAATGACTGGCACAAATAACTAAATCTGATGGGATAACAGTCATGTGCACATAGCTATAAAATTATACAGAACAGCTTAGGAGTCTCATGTGTAGCTCAAATAAAATTTCAGTTCCACCTTGGTTAAATGGTGATTAAGATAGTCCACTTCTGGTTTAGGATGATATTGTCTAGGACCTGCTAGGTTTCTGTGTTTCTCAAGTCCTGCTTTCTACACAATAGTTCATGTAGGATATTTCTTCCTTGTACTACTGCCTATGTTGTTCATCATAAAAATATAGAAAATAAACCTACCGTCTTAAGAATTCTAACCTGGAAACTACATCTGGTTGTGCACTTGGAAGCTGCACAACATGCCTGGTTAAGAATGTAAAAGAAGGTGAGAATTTAGCCAAGTTTTGCATCCAGTTCTAGTGCTCTATCTCCCCATGATGGAGTGGGATCTAGTTGGCAGAAAGGGACCATGTTGCCTGGCGGTGGCTTTGTACCACCTTGCTTCCTTGCTTTGCTTGTTAGGCCAGAATGATCTCTGCTCAATATTATGAATATGCTGTCAAATTGAATCCCTGTGTTCTCGCTCAATCAAAAAATTATGAACACCGCATATAAAAAGAACAGGTAAAACATATGTGTAAAGTATAATGAATAAAAATAAAATTAACAGCTGACTAACCAGCCTCAGAAACCAAAATTAAAGAACAATTTGGAAAACCACTCTGTACCATTTGCCAATTGAATCGCTCTCCTCTTTACAGAAGAAACTGCTTTCTTAAATGTTGTGTTTCTCACTTACTTGTTTTCATAATTACAGTGATGTATGTGTGTTTGCATGGATGGTTAATATATTGTGTCTATTTATACATTTTATATTTTACCTGACTCTCAATATTCTTTTGTAAGTAGCTTCATTTTGTATCATATTATGCTTCCAAGGTACATCATTTTTAGTGCATACAGCAGTACATTTATTTGTATTAGTAGGTCATAGTCCACTGTATAATTGTATCACGTTTTTCCCATCCAATCTTCTGCCAAAGGACATTTTCCCCCATGTTACATATTTTTTCTAATTAAGATTATTATGAACTTTCTTTTTTATTTCTTGGTACATATGTATAAAAATTTCTGTTAACCACATGTTCATAAACAGATTTATGGCAGACTAATCAAGGGTTATTTTCAGCCTTATTAGATAACAGCAGATTGTTTCAAAAGAGTATAAGAAACACACTTTGCCAGAGGTGCTTGCCATCATAATTACAGTCATACTTAATTTTTGCCAGGAAGGTACATGTAAAATTATTGCTGATTTCCCTAATTACTAATTAGGCTAAAATATTTGTATTTGTTTCCTGGACAGTTCGCAGTGGAATGCCTGTTCATAATTTTGGTTTATTTTCATTATTGAACAGGCATTCCACTGCGAACTGTCCAGGAAATAAATACAAATATTTTAGCCTTCACTTATTTATAAAAAAAATAAGTTAAATTAAATACATACTGGAAGTATAAATGTATACATGAATACTATTTGCAAATATATGTATTCTAGATCATATCATCTGTTTTGTTATTTGCATTGGAAATTAGTTTCAAATTTGGCTTCTCCTATCACCTTATTAACACTGTTTCTTGATGATCAGATATTATTTTTAATGTAATATATGGTATTAAACTTTTCACTTAAAGTTTGTGCTGTTTGAGTTTTATTGAAAATACTTTTCTATCAAAGAAATTTTGCTAGATTTTCTATCATTTACATAGTTTTGGTGTTTACAAATCTTTCATCTGCATGGAATTAGTATCTTTTGGTATGATTCAATATGATCAACTGCTCTAATATCATTTATCAAAGAAATGATTCTTTGATTCTTCATTTTGTCATATCTGAGTCTGATTTAGGCTTCAGTTCTCTGCTCTGAATCAATATGTCATATATCCAACATTTTTGCTAATACCACAATGTTTGTTCACCTCTAAAGTAAGTAAAAAAGCCTCTCTCTGTTTTACAGGCAGGTTCCTAATTTTATTAATTTCTCTCAGATGTGTCTTGGCAATTCTTTTACTTTTCTGTAAATATTTAAGGATTAGCATGATCATAATACTCCAAAAATAATTAAAATACCCTCTGTGGTCACTTTATGCTTGACTTGTTCCATGCTCCTCTTCCTTATCTTTCCTTTAGGAGTGCTTTCGAGCCCCAGCAGACTGCTATTTCTTATCTATAATCTGTGCAATCTGATGGCATTCCTTTTATCTTAAACTATTTTTAGTCTCTTTTTGTGATTAGAGACTGTTTCAGTTTACCTCTTATAGCTGAGACCTTCTTTTAGCATTCCATATCTGTCATGTTGAATTTATTTCAGTCATTTGTCTGTGTTGTCTGTGACATATGCTGGACTCAGTCTGTGCTGAATTTAAGCATATCCTTGATGTTAAGTGTTAATAATTACTAATAGGAATGTTTTTTATTACCAATAGTTAAACTAGGTATATCACAACATGTCAAGGGCTTTCAAAAATGATATGCCTAGGGGAGCAAAAAAGGGGATGGATGTAATACAACAACAATAAAATTAAAAAATATATGATATGCCTTTGAATTGCTAAGGAAAAAAACAACTTTGAATTAGAATGGATGGTCACTTGGATGGCCTTGATCTTCAAACCTCCCTAAGAATCACTCCCATACTTGATTATAGTATATAGAGTGATTGTGTTTTATGAGAGAACTAAAATGAAAAAGGATCATGAAAATTGGTACTTGATAAATGGCTTTATCTATTTTTATGCTGTATTTGAGGTTTTACATCATAAGTGCTCATAATAGTAGGGAACATCATAAAGCCTATAAATTTGTCCTGGATTCTAAGAGCCTTATTTTCTCTACTTTTACTGTTATTCTGATGATCCAAGGAAGCTACAACTATACGCTGGAATATGCAGGGGAAAACTTGAGGAACAAAACAACAGTTATAGTCTAGAAATATATGATATGTCATATATGTGCATAATTTAATGAAAAAAATTAAAATGTTAATTATTTTTCATGGTTCAATTCAAGCCTCTTTTCCTCATCCTTATGATACAAAGAAAGTTCAATTTTGATCATTAATTTTAGCCATTACAGAGACAGAGAGAAATTAAGAGAGATCGAAGCACCGTTCTAGTGTGTAGAAAGGTTTACTATGGAGACATATTTTTTTGACAGTATTTCTTGATTTTTCTATCTTTTCAAGGAATCCCTGGTATTTTTATTAATTTGATTACGTTGCTTTTTTAGTGAAAGACAAATATCCTATGATCTCACTTATAAGAGGAATCTAATGAACCAAATAAAGTAATGAGCCAAATAGAGCCAGAGACATGGAATCAGGTAGCAGACTGACAGCTGTAGGAGGGATGGGGGAAGGTGGAGACTGACTGGAAGAAGGTGAAGGGATTAGTCAAAGATCATATATGAAGGACCCATGAACATGAACAACAGGGTAGGAACTGACTCTAAAAGTGGGGGACAGCCTGGGTAGAGAGAGTCAAAGGGGAAAAAATTGGGACATTCGTAATAGCATAAAATGAAAAAAAGTGTTTCTTTTCATTTTCACTCTACTACTTATGTTTAATTTGATGTTATTCTAGTTTCTTGAGATGGATGTTTAGCTTATGGATTTTAAAACTTTTTTCTAAAATATAGTACATATACTGGCATAAAGTCCACTCTGCACATTTTAGTCATTTTCCACAAGTTTTAATGTATTGCATTTAAAATAACTTTTAAGTTCAATTGTCATTTCTTCTTTGATATATGTGTTATTTATAAGTATATTTTTTCTACACATATGGGGATTTTTAAAAACGTTGGTCATTGACTTCGGGCTTAAATCCACTATAGTTAGAGAATATACCCTTATAATTAAATTTATTTGCATTTTTATTGAGACTTGCTTTCTAACCCAGCATATAATCAATTTTTGCAAAACTTCTGTGTGTACTTAAAGTAATGAGTGGCCTGAAATTAGGGAGTGCAAATTTCCTATAAGTCAATTAAAAGTTAATTGTGATGGGCCAATTTCCAGTATTCTTAACAGCTTTCGTGTCTGCATTTTTCAGTTCCTGAGAGAGGTGGTTAAATTTTCCCACAGTGATTATAGATTTTCCCATTGTTCCTTCAATTGTCAGTATTTACTTTATGTATTTAGAGGCTAAATAATTAAATAAAACTTTTGAAATATTGTTGCACCTTCCTGAGAAATCTAGTTAATGATCACTGCCAAAAATTTCTGAGGTGTCCTACATTAAATTATGGCAGGCTGGAGCACAGAAGAAGAAGTGGTTAATTAGTTAAAAATTGTGGGCCAAAACCAACAGCATACTGCTTACATTCCTGAATAGATGTTGAAATTTTTAATTAACTTTCAGGTATCTATTTCTATGATTAACTAGAAAGAATAACCAAATAACCAACCACTAGGTACCACCTCATCTTGCTTATGCATGAACTTTCCAGACTGTTGCCCACAACCAATCCAAAGGGCAAACACTTTTTCCTTACACACCATGTATCTAGACTGGAACTAGCCTTGTTTCACCTTCTCCTATCCCTTTTTCTATCGCCAATGTAAACTCTTTCCAAACAACCTATATCTTTCTTCCCCCAAGTCATTACATAAAATCACCCCATGAGTTCCAGGTATATTAATTTCTTAAGCTACCCCTGCTCTTGTGGTTCCGACTACGAGCCCCAGGACCCAGTCCTTATTCTGGCCAGCATATGACTCAACAGCCTCTCTTTTAAAAAAGATTTCAGCCATGCAAGTTTTTGTTAACACTATTACATGTTCCTCTTTCTCTTTAGTAATGCTTTTTGCCTTGAAGTCTATATCTTTCCTGATACTGATACAACACTAGCTTTCTTTTGGTTAGTGTTTGCATGATATAACTTTTTTTATCCTTTTACTTCTTCACAGCTTGTAACTTAAATGCATTTCTTATATACAATATAAGTGTATGTTTTTAGTTATATTGCAGAGAATTGATATAAGCTGCCTGGGTAAAATAAATTTCTCAAATTTATTCACCTTATTTATTAATAAAATAACATTAGGCACTATTTATATAACAGGCACTATACTCCTAAAATATAATGAACTATTTACCATATTTGTTTTTACAACTTTGGATATTATTTGGTTTTCAATCAGTTTTTATTTTTAGGAAAACAAATTCGCTTCATTAGCTCCTTTTATTACTCTGATAGCTCTTAAATATTTAGCCTCTGCTGATCTATATAAAACATTAAATTCAGCACTGGATCTGTATAGTATAGAATGGGGTGTGATGTGTTGAGTTGTATAGCATAATTGTTAAGAGCATAGATTTTGCAGTCACATTCTGTTTGCTCCACTTAGTTGTGTGCCATTGGGCAAATTGTCTGACCTTTTTTTTTTTTTTTTTCCCATTATTTCTAGAAAGAGGGGAAGGGAGAGAGGCAGAGAAAGAGAGAGACATCAATGTATGGTTGCATTTCACCTGACTTCAGCCACAGATCTGACTGGAGACCTGGTTTGCAACCTTGTTATGCGCCATGGCTAGGGAATCGAACCTGCGACCTTTGGGTTCACAGGCCAGCGCCTTACCCATTGTGCTACCAGCCAGGGCTTTGACCTTCTCATATTTAAACTTTCTCATCTATAAAATGGGGTAGGTAATAATGATACCTACTTCATTGAGTTATTGCAATGATTAAACAAGCTAATATGTAAAGTGTTTAGAACATTACCTAACATGTAATAAGTGCTCTATACATGTTAGCATAAAGCTATAAAATAATAATGTTATTAGCTTTAAGACCTAATAGTATTATAATGAGTCCTTAGCTATTGAACCTAGTTTTATTAAATCTTCAAGGACAATCAAAAGGCTCTGGCCTCAACCTTTCTTTGTAGGTTAATTCTCTGTCATATCTACACATACGAAACTTCTGCCAACACATCTGGATTTCTCTGTGACCTTGCATATGCTGTTCCCATGACAGAGATACCCCATCAGACTTCTTTTTAAATTTTTATTGTTTGATGAAAGAGAGAGAGAGAGAGAGAGAGAGAGAGAGAATCACTTGGTTGTTCCACTTATTTATGCATTCATTGGCTATTTCTTGTATGTGCCCTGACCCAAAGATTGAACCCACAACCTTAGCATATCAGAAAAATGTTCTAACCAACTGAGCTAGCTAACCAAGTTCTACCCTCCTACCTCTTAGATCTGAGAATTCTTCTTCAACCTTCAAGACCCAATTCACTATCAAATTACTTAAAATCCCCTACTTAAATTCTTGGACTTGGCCAACATGAGAGCCACTAGTCACCTGTTATTATTAAGGACTTGAACTATGGGTAATCTAAATTAAGATCCACTGGAAGTATAAATGCATCCTGGATTTTAAGGCTTAGTTAAAAAAAAAACAAAACAGTAAACTATCTCATTAATGATCATTAACTTTTTAATATGATGAGAAAACTTAATATTATACATGTAGCTTACACTATTATTCTATTAGAGAGTGCTCATCCACACATCATTTCCTTCCCATCTGTGTACTCTCACAGAATTGAATAGTCCCATCTCCCTATCACATACTACATTGTTATATAATTTTCTTGTACTTGCATATCCCCTTACCAGATTATTAGCCTTTCATGGGCAGGGCTTATATTTTATTCGTTTTAGATTTCTGGTATATAGCTGACAGCATACCCCTGAATAAGTGCTCAGTAAATAGCTGTTGGATAAGATTGATAATAAATATTGGATCTGTTTCAGTGAAATACAGTAAACTCGTTAGCTCATAAGGTTAATCTGACCATAAAAACAGAACAATCATTTGTAATAAATGATGCTATTTGTAAAACTATAGTTTCTCAATTATAAATACATGTAAATACACGTAGAAGTCAAGATTAAGTTATTTTGAGACTATTAGAGCCAATGAGGTATGGCTATCCAAAAATACCTGGGTCATATAATCAGAAAGCACAGAAAGGCCATTCTGCCCCAACCATAAAGAAATATTTGGGAGAAGTCAGTGACTCTACTACTATCTCCCATTTCCCCCACTGAGGATATGAAATCCTTATTGACTTGTCAGATCTTAGAATAGCATTTGATCTTTTGTTTAAGATAAAGAATCTGTGTTATTTTAATCTTTTCTAAAGCATCCTATTTTCCAAACTTTGTGATCACTATCAATGTAATTCAATTTAACAGGCTCTCTCCTATCTGTGAGGCACCATGCTAAGTGCTACAGAGGACACACCATGAAGATGAGAGTCTGGTTTTAACAAGTTAGTGATAAGTAATGAGAAATGGATATTAAAGTAACCTTAACCCAAATCAGAAAAAAATAATAGCTTTGTGATGAAATTCAAGAATAATAAATATGCAAGAGAGATAAAAAAAAAAAAAAAAAAAACAATCAATGGGGCAGGGGCCTTCTCCCCTATAATTTGAGGACTTTATGCAAAATACATTTAATAATAGACCCTTTCTTCCTCTAAGCATGTTTTTTTTTAAAGATTTTATTTATTATTTTTCAGAGAGAAGGGAAGGGAGAGATGCAGAGAGGGAGAGAGAGACATCCATGTATGGTTACCTCTCACTTGCCTCCAGCTATGGACCTGGCTGGAGATCTGGCTTGCAACCTGGTTATGTGCCCTGGCTGGGGAATCAAACCAGCAATCTTTGGGTTCGCAGGTCAGCACCTTATCCACTGTGCCACCAGCCAGAGCATGTTTTTTGATTCTCAAAGTATATGTTGATATGCCCTTCAGTGACCTCCCTGTCATTTTTCATTGCCAGGAATTTTGACTTCTTGTGAAAAGACTGTTTTGTTTTATTTTGTTTTGTTTTTATTAAGTAGTCTTAGAAAATAGTACCATTTAAACCATGTTTAAGTTCCAACAGATATCTGTTGATTACAAGACCTTTATTTGATCACAGACTCTCACCTAAGACCTTCTGGAAACTAGTTTTACTTTCGGTAAAATAAAAAGGGTTTGTGTCCCTTTGAACACATTGTTTGGCAATTGTCAAAACAACAACTCCTTTAACCTCACTGATTTCAGATTGAAGGTTTTCACCAACTGTAGTAGCAAAGAAACACAATCAAGACACAGACCGAACACTAAAGAGGAGTAAGTGATAGAAAGCATAGCCTGAGTAGCAGTATCTTCTGTGCCATAATGTACTAGTTCAGGTCCGAATGCCTTCCTGGCCTCTTTTTCTTTAGCAATACGTAAGCACTATGGCTTCAAGTCTGCAAGAAACCAGTGGCAAGAGTGGAGTTCAATGGAATGGAAGCTTGCAGTGGTTTACCTGTTTTTGGAAGCAGATGTGCAAAGCTTTGTTTGGTCTTGTGTTTTACATGGACACCAGTAGAATCTGCAGGACAGATCACCTACATACAGAACTCCAACATTCATTCAACTCTCTTTTTCTTCCTTGCAGAAACAGTTTCCTGAAGCCTAGAGCTTTACTGGGAATAGATATTAGAGCCCTTCAATTTCAGGATATATTATTATACTATATCACTAAGAAATTAGTTTATGATTTGTCCTGAAAAAAATCCATGTAAGAGTCACACAACTGTTTACAGGAACTTCTACTAAGGATCCCAGTTGCTAAAGAGCCATGGAGAAGGGAATGGAAAAGCATGGTGGTTCTTCGATTTGATATCCACAGCTCAAACCATGTGCTCTGCACAAGGCCAAGCAGTAAACAATGCGGGTCCGCTGACCAGATCTCTCACCTTTGGTTCAGTTTGACCACAGCACAGCTGCCATAGCAGGGTTGAGGCTACCTTTCCACCTCACCTACACACATGCATGCGCACACACACCCAAATGCACACACATGTGCATGTGTGCACAAACACAAGTTAACAGCCTACACACCAGCCATAAGCCAGGCACTGCAGTTTGAAAGACGATGGAACAACCTGCTGTACTGCCCCAGAACAGCTTACCTCAGTACTTGTTTTCTCTCTCAGAGGGGGGAAAAAAAAAGCAGTACACAGGAATATTCTACTCTACCATAAATACTATAAAACAATTGTTGCCAATACCACCACAAGGACCAGGAAAAGGTATAAGCAGTTCCGCTGTCATCCTCATGTTGCACACACACAGCTTGTATTCTAGCTCTGCCTCTTCCACCACTGTCAAGACACTTAAAAGAGGCAGCATGCCTTATTCAGGTGTTAATTCATTGATATTATGTGTAATATCTATCTTGCTAGGTACTTAGCATGAGTTAAGCTATGTCTCTGTAACAGCCTAATAGGGAAGAGGAACATAAAAAGTTTCTCATTTCCGTACAGTGCTAAAACATAAAACATTCTTAACACAGAAAACAGAGCAGTGTAGCATTAGCAATTGTTGAACCTATATTATGAGTGAAATACTACTCTAATAGGTTTATCTGAATTCATTTAATCCTTCTAACCCTTGAGGTAGCTATAATTATTACCCACATTTTACCAATGAGAAAGCTGATGCCAAGAGAACTTAAATATATATATTGCCTAATGTCACAGAATCAATAAATAGAAGAGATGGGATTTTATTAAAAACAAATAGGGCCTCAAAAACTACACTTGTAATCATTAAAATGAACTGGCTTTTATAGCGTATTAGTTAACATCAGCCCTAAACTTTCTTGTGGCAGTTTTCTTATCCACAAAATAAGGGTAAAAATTAGTTTCTCTATAATAAGAGATGTTATAAACATTAATTAAAATTATACATATATGTATGTATGTATATATTTCTTGGAACAGTGTCTGGCATGTAAAATATATGGCCAACAAATTTTAATTCTTAATAATAAATATTTGTCAAATACCTACTTATCTCAGGAAATCTCTTAATATATATAAATCAACTCACTAGGACTATTTCTCTCTAAGGCAATGGAGCTGTCCCAGATATTTTTGTAAGATTTTATCTAACCCAAAGGGACTTGTTGAGTTTGGAGCTCTGGGTGTCATGTAATAACCCAGGCAGGACAGCACTAAATCCAAATGCCCCCAGGCTCTACCCTGTGCAGATTACATTGAGATAAAGTGCTTTGTCTCTGCATCTGGAAAATATATAGATGCCCCAGCTATTATTTATAGAACCTGAAAATTCCCCGTGTGATTGTTCGTGACAAATATGTTCACTGCAATGCTGTGATTATGCAATAGCTAGAGAGAGGATGTGCAATGGGTAATATTAGCAGATTCCCCTGGGGATGCATTCAGATTAGTAAATTCTGTCATCTTTCAATGTGTTTCCCTTTTCAGCTGTACATCCTGGGCATGAATTTCAGGCAGCACTGGACATGTTATTCAGAACCAGTGCATATGGACAATAATTCCATTAGTTTTCAAGATGGAGAATAATGGCTAAAATATACTTTGGTCAGAAATTTCCTTGAAAAGCATAAGTGCTCAGGACAGTTTGATCTCAATTTATTTCATCTTAAAAAGGTGAATTACTATGTTTAGATGACCTGCTTATAACACAAAGTAAAAATCTTGCTCTTTCTCCTAAACAAGAGCTTTTTTGTTGTTGTGGTCTCCCACTACCCTTCTTTTCAATGGATATATGTTCAAGTTGTCAGAGATAAAACAGGAGGAAGACTTCCTACAAATGGAACTGACATTATTAGCATTGCAAAGAGCAGCATAGCTACAGAAAGATATTGATACCCTGTAACTCCTATCTGGGTGTCAAGATTAAGACCATGAAATAAAGGGTCTCTATGAATATGTGTTATTAATAACATTTCATGTGATCTTTGCTGAAACCAAATGTGCAGTTATAGTCGGTATGTTCTATCATTCTATTTACAATCATCTACTACTAATCTTATTTTGAGGACTATTTATTGACCCATATTGGAAAAAAAAAATGAAATCTACCTGGTTCAATTCATTTAAAATATCTTGCTATAGTGAAGAAATGTATCTATCAACTATCTAATTCTAAACTTCAGTGTAGAGCCAGAGGTAGAACTCAGATATTTTAACTCTCAGCCACCACCTTTTCCAAAATTCCATCACCTCATTAATTTATAAAACTTTAAAATAAGGTCTTGGTAATGCAGAGAAAAACCTCAAAAGACAGCAAAAGATAATCATGACATGTGTCAATGCTGCCATGTAACATGCCAGTTAAATATGCGGAGTTAGTACAAATAATGGGTAATGACATAGAAATACTTCAAGAAATTCAGGTGGATTTTGAAAGACAAAAGTGCTACTGTTTCAAAAAAAAAAAAGAGGAAATTGTATTGACTTAAAATTCTCCAGTCAAGAATCAGTGGGAACATCTGAAATGCCACTCATGCTCATTATTGTAGTACTCAGTCAGCTTTGTAGATAATTAGAAATACTTGACTCTCTCTGCTTACCATTATAGAAGTGGGCGGTGGGGATAATCAGAAACACTTTGAAAACGTGGCAGTATATATAGGTGAAAACAAGGATCTGGAAGTCTATATCTTGAAGAACTAGTATCAGACAAAAATTGTTAAAACTATATCCCCATGTCCTGACTGGTGTGGCTCAGTGGGATTGGGTGTTCATCCAATAAAGTGAAAGGCCACCGGTTTGATTCCTGGTCAAGGCACATGCCTGGATTGCGAATTCAGGCCCCTGTTGGAACACACAGATGAGGTAACGGATCAGTGTTTCTCTCTTGTATAGATGTGTGTATGTCTCTCTCTTTCTCCCTTCCTTCCCCTCTCCCTAAAATTTAATAAATACAATCTTTAAACAAAGACTATACCTCCACGAAATGACTCGTGCCTCCTCTAATGAGATAGTTTTCTTTTTCAGAAGAATTGTAAAATAAAGAATAATTTATATTGAAAAGACTCAAATAAAAGACTGTACCTTGAAAGATCTGCTAATTTGTCTAATAACCCAACTATTTTTTAAAAAGCACAAAAACAGTTATTGCTTCTGACTCAAGTTAAAGAATTATGCAGAAGGAGGAGCTAAAATGTCTTATGGATGAAACTGTTTATTGAAACACTACATTATTTTAATTTTTACATGAGGTATAATATATACTTCACAGAGGCTCTAAATCTTAAGTGTAGTTCAATAAAATCTTACTTATGTATAAACCTATGTAATCACCACTCAGATCAAGATATAGAACATTCCAGCATCCAGCAGGCTCCTGTGTCCTCAATGTCAATAGCACATTGAGGCCTCCAGCTGCACCCCCAATGCTAGATCACCACTATTATCATTTCTACCACCATAGATTATTTTTTGTGTGTTCCAGTATTTTATATAATTTAACTAATATGTAGTTTTTGTATTTTTGTGTATGCTCCTTTTACTCTATGTTATTTCTGTAATATCTGCAAGATCTGTTATAGGTAGTAGGTATATGTATCTTCTCTTTGTGGCATTCCATTGCATTAATATTCTACAATTTCTCTCTGGTGGGCATTTAGTTTATTTCTAATTTTCAGGTATTAAAATGAAACTGCTGTGAAACAATCTTTTTCATATCTTTGGGTATACAGGTAAACTCATTTCTCTTCTGGATACACCTAGGAGTGGGTACATATTTATTTTTAATAGAAAAATATACAGAGTGACCTACATATTGGTCAATAAAGAAATCTTTATGTAAATTATACTTTTGAAAAATTTTAGTAATATAAATTAAAATGTAGTAACAGATACTATGTAGCAAGAGGTTAATTTTTATAACGTAACTTTAAATAAGCCAGCAGAAAACAAAATTCTATCTATACTATAATACTTCACACTTCATACCATGAAAAAAATTAGCAAAACTCACAAGACTATAAATAAAAATTTTTATCATAGTCAATGAAGCAAGGCAAAATGAGAATACAATGTAAGAAGTAAACACAGAAAAGACCTTTCAAGGAATAAGGAAAGAGCCATCCAGATGATGATCAGAAGCAAAAGAACTAAAATACAGGAGGAGTTACATAGTTTATGATAGTCTGACATCAAGGCTGAATTTTTACAAACAGATCCATGAATTTATACAATTGGTTAATTATCTTTGTATAAAAAAATGTTAAATATAAGTTGTATAGAAATGACAGAAATTTAAATCAAAACATTTTTAGAAGTGGCTCAACTCAGAACAAGTAATGAAGACTAAAAAAAGTAATGTCTATGGGACTCTATGGTGATATTTATGTTTATCGATGTAGTAAATTGCATAGATCATGTGGCTCCACTTGGAAATGGGAGGTACTACATGGCTTCTGAAAGCTGATGTATATAAAACCCTATGCTATAAAATCCAGGATATGCTTATGCTCATAAACCTAAGATCTATAATTTAGTCCAGTCACTAGCTTAGTTTCTGGGAATAATATATGGTACATGGAAAAGTTGTTTCTGTTAGGGAAAAAAAAAAAGTAGGAATGACATTTAAATGTTAACCAATGTAAAATATACTTTAATCTCTGCCTCAACTTGGTAAATGCACAAAGGGTTTGTACGATTATCCATAAAAATAAATGAAAACCAAACATGTAGATAATGACAGGGTAAGAGAATATTTGGGGAAATTGAGTTGAATCTCCCTATTGAGATCCCTATAGATACTGGCCAGAAAAGGAAGTGAATTGGCCCAAAAATTAAATACTGAATTAAGCCTTCCTAGCAACACATACTGAAGATTTCAAATAACTGTGAGTGGTGGAGCAAAAAAGACTTAACTGAGATGGTAAAAGAATAAAAGAAGATCCCCAGAGATATAACTAATATGCTTTATAGAAACAATCTCTACCCTCATTGAATGATTTAAATTCTGATGACCTTCAGGGTACTAGTATGCTTAGTCTTCTGTAGTATTCAATTTTGCAGAAATGTTGTATGACAAATAATTTTAAAACACCTGAGAAATATGTAGCAATGAGTTACAGAAAGTCAGGGGACAGGCAGAGTGAGGATGGGTTATAGCAACTGACCTAATAGAGGATCATTCCTGGGAGTAGCAGGCAGGTGATCTGGTTGAATTTCTTTTCAAATATGCCATGACTCACCTTAGGATAACAGACTAATAATTTTCACTAGTAGGAGAATCCTTCTCTGTGCAGTGCTCTTTGAAGAATGCCCTGATTTAGGATTTCTAATAGTAAAAAATCTAGAATCTATGAAATTATGAGGCATACACTCTTGGAAAATGTCATAAATAAAGTACCTTGGAATAAATTTAACCAAGGAGGTAAAAAACCTGTATTCAGAAAACTACAGAAGGTGAAAGAAAGAAATTAAGGAAGATACAAATAAATGGAAGTATATACCACATTCATGATTGGAAGAATTAATATCATTAAAATGTCCATACTACCCAAAGCAATCTATAGTTTTAACACAATTCCTATTAAAATACCAATGGCATATTTCACAAATCTAGAACAAATATTTCAAAAATTTGTATGAAACCAAAAACAGCCCCAAATGGCCTCAGCAATCTTGAGAAAGAACAAGCTGGAAGGATCACGATACTCAATATAAAACTATACTATAAGGCCATTATAATGAAAACAGCCTGGTTGTGGCCTAACAACAGACACATAGATCAATGGAACAGAAAAGAGAGCCCAGATATAAGCCCATGCCCCTCTGGTCAATTAATATTTGACAAAGGCGGCAGGAGCGATACAATGGAGTAAAAATGGCCTCCTCAACAAATGGTACATGAAAAAAAATGAAACTAGACTACCAATTTATACCATATACCAAAATAAACTCAAAATGGACAAAAGGCTTATTTAAATATAAGTTGTGACACCATAAAAGTCCTAGAGGAAAACATAGGTAATACAATTTCAGATATATATCCCAGATAGCAATATTTTTGCTGATATATCTCCCAAAGCAAGGGAAATAAAGGAAAAAATAAAGAAATGGGACTACATCTAACGAAAACATTTCTGGTTATTTAAAGAAAACATCATCAGAATGAAAGTGAACCAACCATACAGAAGAACATATTTGCTAATGATACATCAGACAAGGGTTTAACCTCCAAAGTATATAAAAAACTCATCTGACTCAACACCAGGAAAGCAAACAATCAAATTTAAAAATGTGCAAATGACCTAAACAAACACATCTCTAAGGACATACAAAGGGCCCATGGGCATCTGAAAGAATGCTCAACATCACTAGCCATCAGAGAGGTGCAAATTAAAACCACAATAAGATACCACCTCATACCTATCACAATGGCAATCATCAGCAAATCAACAAACAACAAGTGCTGGCGAGGATGTGGAGAATAGGGAACCCTGGTGCACTGTTAGTGGGAATGCAGGCTGGTGCAGCCACTGTGAAAAGCAGTATGGAATTTCCTCAAAAAATTAAAACTGGAACTGCCTTATGACCCAGTGATTTTATTGCTGGGAAAATACCCTAAGAATCCTAAAACACCAATTCAGAATAACCTGCGCATCCCTATTTTCATAGCAGCACTATTTACAATAGCCAAGTGCTGGAAACAGTCTAAGTGTCCATCATTAGATGAGTGGATCAAAAAACTGGTACATTCACATAATAGAATAATATGCAGTAGAAAGAAAGAAGAAACTTCTACCTTTTGCAACAGCATGGATGGAACTGGAGAATATTAAGCAAAAGTTAAGTAAGCCAGTCAGTGAAAGACAAGTGCCATAGGATCTCACCTATAAGGAGAATATAATGAGCAAAATAGAACCAGCAGCATGGAAACATGGAGGAGACTGACACAGCCCAGAGAGTTGGCAGAAGAGGGATAATGGTGGAAAGAAAAGGAACAGATTAGTCAAAGAACATGTATGAAATAACACATGGACATGGACGAAGATGTGGAAACTAACTGTGGAAGCAGGGGGTGGGCTAGGCAGAGGAGGCCACAGTAGGACAAATTGGGACAAGTAATAGATTAACAACAAAAAGGTTAAAAAGAAAAAGTCATGAAAGTCCACAATAGTCTGCAGATAAAATAGAAATGGTTCATAACTTAGAGGCTCACGTTGCATTTATGACATGCACTCCTCAGAGACCTTTTGTATTACTGTGAGTCAGAGAGTGTGTTTGATAGGAGAAAGCAGGACCCAAAGCCACAGGAGGTATCTGAGACCCGTCCTTGCTCTGGATGCCCCTCGGTAGCTTGTAGACTTGATACTAAGTAAATACATATTCAGATTCATGTGAGTATGATATGGCAATCCACTCCTTTGAGTTAGGTAACAGAGAATGAACTATTAATTTAACTACTAACTTTCATAAAATATGGGATGAAAAAATCTCATCCTGGAATGCTGAAGGAAAAAAAGAACCCCAAATACAAAATTATAGCGAAATTTCTGACATCATATTTTCTTTAACGATTATCTCTCTGGCATCATCTATAGTCAAGTTATGAAGACAGCTTTGGCCCACATCCACAAACAGAAACCTAAAATAGTAATTAATTAAGTCAGAGGATGTATGCAAATATTGATTATAAGTAATATAAGGCTTTTTTTCTTGTTATCTTTTCATCTCAAGATGATTAACTAGGAGGGAATGATTGATGAAAATGGAAACTTTAAAGCTAAGGCCTGGCAGATATGTACAAGAGTAAAGTAGCCAGTACAACTGTTACTTCCCCTCTTAGGGGAATGTTTTGCTGACTTGCAAACAAACCATTCACCGAATCAATAAACCTGTGTTAAGCGGCATCTTATATGCACCAGCTACTGTGTTTGATCCTGGAGCAAAAACCAAACAAACAAACAAAAAAATGAATGACACATATTACTTCAATTAGAGGGACAATAAAATTACTATTATAATAGTAAAGGAGGGTAGGTAAATCAGTATAATATGGTATAGCAAAAGTTTGAGCAAAAAGCCAAGAAATAATACCTACAGGCAAGGAGAAGCAAATGCAGACATCAGGAGGGTTAATGGGAAGGACTGAGCAGTGGGATACAATCATAAAAATGTACTTGACCATAGCTAGTTCAGAAGCAACATACAAAAAACAGTCTGTCAAAAGGCTGCAGAGCCCTGGCTGGTGGCACAGTGGATAAGGCACCTGCCTGCAAACCCAAAGGTCACTGGTTCGATTCCTAGCCAGGGTACATCACCAGGTTGCAAGCCAGGTCTCCAGTCAGGTCTGTAGCTGGAGGCAGATGAAAGACAACCATACATTTATGTTTCTCTCCCTCTCTGCCTCTCTCCCTTCCCCTCTCCCTGAAAATAATAAAATCTTTAAAAAAAAAAAAAAATGCTACAGACATCAGGAACAGAAAGCAATGAAGGTCATTGCTGGGACTCACTGCCTAGGAGTTCTTTAGCATCACTTATTTGAAGAAGAAATAAATAGAATTGAACAAACATGTCAGTTTGTTCTCAAATGTAAAAATCATATTTCAGCTTAGCTGAAATATTTTGCAGAATCAAAATACAAGGTTTAATAGGCTGCAGCATTCTGCTTATTCTCATCTGTTTTAATGAACGCTTTCTGATTCAGAATTGTTGGCAGGGGAGAAACTAACCTTGGCACAAGAGGAAGCCTGATGTTTTTAGAAAACATAAATATTGTTAAGAATAAAGAAAATAAAATGTAATCTGGTAAAATATAGATAACCATAAGCTGACTAACACTGCACATCCAGACTGTGCTCTCCCCCATTTTCTCCCTTTATTTCATGATGCAATCATTCTCTTTTGTGGACTCCTAATTCTGTTCACATCTATGTGTAAAGGGTATAATAAGACAGGTGCTTCTAGGCTTCAAAGCAGTAGCATTCATATATGTAAAATAACAATTTGCTAGATGTTCTCTGATTGACCATAATCTGTATTTCTTGGATCTCTGTATACACTTATAAATAGTTTCAGATGAAAGTCTTAACAATCTTTACTACAAAAACCCCCAGTTGCTTTATCCAAATCTAAAAAACTGGTGAACTCAGTTAAAAAATTGTCTTGATGTTTAGCTAAAGTTGATTATTTGAAAGACTCTGGTAAACTCACTGATTTTATAAGTGCATGGGGTACTATGGATTCAAAAACATGTTTTGGACTATTTGATTAGCCAATGATTTTGCTTTTCTCTCGTCAATGAAAGCTGTTTGCTCATCAAAATAAGACAAGGTTTGTGAAAAATAAGTAAATATATTGTTATCCACATGTCAGGCATAGTACTATACTGAATACATATACTGGTGCATTTAATCCTTAATTTAAAAAAAAAAAAAAGCCCTGGCTGGTAGCACAGTAGATAAAGCACCGGCCTACGAATTCAAAGGTCGCTGGTTCAAATCCTCAACCAGGGCACATAACCAGGTTGCAAGCCAGGTCTCCAGCCAGGTCCCTGGCTGGAGGCAGGTGAAAGGCAAACCATACATTGAGTTTCTCTCCCTCTCTGCCCCTCTCTTTCCTCTCTCTCTGGAAATAATAAATAAAGTCTTTTTTTTTTTAAAGGACCCTATGAAGTATTACTTCCCTTTTCACAGATGTGGATGCTGAAGATCAGAAAAGGTAACTTTTTCATTGTATAGCTTATGGGTGGCAAACACAAGGCCTGTGAGCTGAATCCAACCCTCCACCTTGTTTTACCTGGCCCGGCACCTTCAGCTGGCAAGGTTGTTTCTGCCCGGCTAGCTTTACTATTAAGGAGTAGTTACATTTATACAGTCCTAAATTACATTCCGCCCTTTGAAGGCAACTGGGAGGCTGATGTGGCCCCAGGGAAAATGAGTTTGACACCCCTGGTAAAGCAAGTCGAAGTGATAGAGCTGATTGATATTTAAATTTGGCCCAAATCACCTTTCATGTTGAGCAGTAGGTATTTTTCTGAACCTTCCTGTTAGTAACACAGAGACCAAGGGAAATGAATGTATATACACAAACACATGTGGGGGCTGGGAAAAGTCAAATGACAGATAATAGACTAGATAGATAATTGATAATAGATAAATAGATGATAGACAGACAATGTTAAAGCTAAGGCTATTAGATGAAAGAGAAATGGATGACAGATGACAGATAATGTTAAAGCTAACAGCATCCTTTCTATGCAATCATACCTACATAATCACCTTATTTTTATGCTTATCAAGTACATCTTTTAAATACATTTTAAATTCTACCTCACATAAAAATAATTGCAGAAAAGGGCTGTAATGTGTTTTGATTATAATAGTGATGGTAAGACATTTTCAAAGGAAAGTACAAGGAATAGTACCTTCTAGCAAGTGATTGTAAATAATCTCAGACACTTTAACTGCTACTTAAAGGTTTTAAAGCTTAGTTTCTGTATGTAACTTTTCTGATAGCACACAATGTTCATTAATCTTTGAGGGGGTATGATATTTATATTTAAATATCAAAATTGTCATAAATTCACAGTCAAGTAACTTCAATGAAATAAAAATTCTCTGAAAAACAATAACTAGAATGTGATAGTTTAAAACTATAGAAAGACATAAATAATCAATTTTCTTTTCTAATCACCCAAATCAAATCACCTCAAGATAAATGGTGTTGTATAACTAAATAGAAGAAAGTTTACTTTGTTCAGATCCATGCAGAGCAGTAAATCTTTAACACATATTGAATTTGTGTTAATTAGGTATCTAGGAATAAAATTAGTTCTATTAAAAATGGTTGTAGGGTCTTTAAAAAGAGAAGAACATTACTCAAGTGAATTTAGGAAATTTTTAGTTAAGTATCAAAGAAAAAAGAAAGGGCACTTGTTTCTACATCCTTATCAAAATAAGCACAAAAGACAATAAAGATGCATCAGCACTGAGGTGAACTGACAAGTAGAAACAGCCCAATTGCAGCATATACCAGTGTTATTTGGCGAGAAAGGTTTAAAATACAGCCCTTACCCACCAACAAGCACAATTTAACTATCAGGATAATTGGAATGAGGAAAAAGGCAATTCTCAATTTTCCAGCATTTGGGTCATGTACAGAATTGCTCTAAATCATTTGCTTTTTCTGAACCTCCCTTTTCTATTTGGTAAAGAATCAAAATAAGATGCAATGCAATATCACAAGGTGTTAGCCAGTATCACATGAAATAAGGAATGTGAAAATACTTTGAAAACTATAAAGGTGCTATAAAAACATCGGGTATTTTTATTACCCTGTAGAGTGAAAATTATTCAGAGCTAATAAGAAGTATATAGCAATGTGAAAATGAGAGGCCAGAGGTATTGAATAATCCACTTAGGAAAATCCACACTTTAAGGAGTTCCGGTCTATTTCACCTGTCAGATTAACTCTATGATGCAGTCACTGGCAGCCGGACACAAGGTATGTGAGTCCCTGTCCTAGTTTCTCTCACTCATCATTCAGTGGGCAGGGCCACTAGGGAAAACGAAGAAAGAAGCAGATGGAGAAGCCATCTAGATGCTGCGTTGAATCTATATAGGCCCTGCTTCACCCTAGAAAATGAAAGTCCAAATATGCTTCATCCTCCAAACTCACAAATAAAAATGGCCTGTTGTGCACAAGAAGATTGCATTGAGAGAGGTTTATATTCTGTATTGTTTGTGGATCTCTTTTTCAAGGCTTCATCTTAAAAGGCAAGTCCTTCTTTTAGCTGCACAGTTGCATGTACAATGACATTGATTACAATATGCAAGAGTAACATTTTGCCCTTAGTGGTAGATAATTTGCTTTGAGGAGCTCACAACATCCTACCTACCCCAAAGCAATCCCTTAAATTCCATGCTGATTAGCATCACTGTTTTTGCCTCTCTATCAAAACCAAATGAATGATTATATCTAATTTCAACATAGCAAAGACAAGGGACAAACATCAAAGAGATACAATGGAATTTAGGAAGGGCCACACTAACATACTTTTTATATCCCTCCTATGTACCAGGCACTGTGGTAGTTATTTGACTAATAGCTCTCTTCATTTTTGTAAGTCCTGTGGAAATATGTATATAATTTATTTTTTAGTTATTTCAAAGCTCTCAGATGAGAAGTAAGTTCAGAAAGGTGAAGCTGCTTAGGTAATGACTGTTGGAGTCAGGAATTCCATCAAACCCATGGCTCACATTCCTATCACTATAACACTACTTCTCAGACTTTGCGAAGTTTTTGTATTAATTTTTGTTTTTGTTCTATTTTGATTGTGTTGCCAGCAGGAAAAAAATTCACAGAGAAACTTAACTGTAAAGCAGACATACAAGTAGCTAATGTGATTGAGAGGGAAGTTATGGAGGGCGGGCCTTCATTCAGAACTCCTCCACAACTATGACAGTTTTCTCAGAGGTATGTCTCTTTATAGAACTCAGGAAATCACTCAACTCAGAAAGCTAAGTTGTGTCATTTCTCTGGAAATTGTTCTTGGTGAGTGCAGATGGAGGTGAAAGGGAAGACGTGAGGAGAATGAAATGACCAAAAGGGAGATGAGAGCTGGAGAAAGGAGACAAGAATTGGGTCACAAATTTAATTTGCCTATTTCACAACTCAGCTTATGATCAGTCTGGCTTAAAGGAACTCTATGTCATTTATGCTAACGATTTAAATGTAAATTTATTTTGACCAGCATTCTCTCAAATTATGAATCATATATTTTCCTAGTCACACCTGACATTAAAGAACTGCCTGACTTATAATTGCTTCATTTGTCCTTAAAAAAGATGAATAAATGCATTTTAAAGGAACCACTAATGAGTAAAACAGCATTTTAATTAATGAGACTTTAATTTAAAGAAACTAAATTTTCTTCACAAGATCCTAAGTGATTTTTTTCTAACCCCTCTAGGCTAAAGCGCAGTATTAAATATTTCAGTCCATTAGATTTTAAAATTTAAAGCAACTAAAAAGTTGGATTCTGAGTTCATATTACATCTCACTCACAGTGGAAAATTAATAGCTCATAAATAAAACTTCTGTTAAAAAGCAAATCACATCAAATATTTCCCTGAGTTAAACACATTTGAAAAAACAAGAGCACAGCCCCATAAAGGAAGGAAGCAGCTGCCATGGAGCAGAGTAACTTGGGAACCAGGGTTACACACATTTGCAGCTTCAGCTTCTCATTCACCATCTACTTTGTATCCTAACCCAACATGTAAAGTCTCATAAGTCGTTCCTGGTTTTTATTTACATGCAAACATACCACCTGAGCAAATGTGACCTCAGGGTCCAAACACTGGATGAGAAAAATCTCTTTAAAAATGGCGATAAATAAATAAAGGCAAAAAGTCAGCAAACAATAGCTTCAAAGAGGATACCTTATGTAAAACGTGGACTAAATCAACTTTCTCTTTCTGCAAATAGAGTTTGAACATTCACTGTGAGAATATTAAAATAATACAAGGTTAACAAACAACAATTGGGGGTCCCATTGCCTGCCACCACCTTCCAGGCAAAATGCCAGAAGCAAAGAGTTGCTGATAAAGAAAAGGAGTCTTTATTCAAAATCAGTCACTTAATCCTTTCAAGTCACAACTTTCATCACTTAAGCCTAGTCATTAAGGCTAGACTCTCACACCTGGGTTCTGCTCTCTTTCCCCTTATTTCTAGAGGATTACTTTATCAACTAGTATTATTAACATAATACACAAAAGCTACATAGTTTTGGAAGAATGGTTGGCTTCTGCCCCAGAGCCTGTTCCCTCTAGAACACCCATGGAGTAAACCTGCCACCCTCTGCCAGGCCAGCCTGATCCTAGGCTGTGCCCTGAGTTCCTTCCCACCCAAAGGAGCTCGTGTAGGGAAATGCAGGCAGCTGCAGCACCATCCCCTAGGCATTGTCAAGGAAGAAATTAGACAGAGAGGGAAAGGGAGAGGGAGAGAGGGAGAGAGGAAGAGTAGGAGAGGGAGAGGGAGGGAGGGAGAGAGAGAGAGAGAGAGAGAGCGCTCGAGAGAGCAGAGCGAGCCAGCTCATGAGCCAGGAAAGCTGGTCAGCCAAAGAGCCACCTTCTTTTTATTTCCGTGAGCCCTGGAGGCATCAGCTTCCCAGCCAAGCACCTCCCCCGCCCCAGGCTGCTTTCAACGGCCTTAGCAACCTGCTCCTCCAGGCCCGCCAGTCCCTCCAGCCCCTCCTAGTTCTCCCCAGTGACCCAAATCAGGTCTTTCTGTATCAACTGCAGGAGCACCAGTCAGACTCTCAAGTGACTGGCCATGTTGTATGTCTTGACTTGGGTGTCAGTTCCATTTGTGTTCACTCTACAATGATTAATACGTTAATTAGTTATTATGATATGTCAAGTTAAGCTGTGCATACATGCTTCATGAATTTCTGTAAACACATCCCATCGCGTTCTTGGAAAGAGTTAGCCCTGGTGGGTGCGGCCCGGTGGAGTAAGCACTGGCCTGGGAACCAAAGCGTTGCCGGTTCCATTCCCTGTCAGGGCACATGCCTGGGTTGCAGTCAGGTCCCCAGTTGGGGGCAGTGAGAGGGAATCACACACTGATGTTTCTCTCCTTCTCTTTCTCCCTCCCTTCCTCTCTCGCCATAAATAAACGAATAAATGAAGAAAATTCTTCCAGAAATTAAGTTAAAGAAAGCTGCTTTCTGCTTTACAAAATGGTCAGGTAGTGGTTTATAGAATCACCTTTAAAGATCGGTTCTAGTACTACATTTTTTCATCTTCATATTGTTCTTTGATACCTTCTCTCACTTATTTCTGTATTACTTTACTCCATTTAGCAATACATGGTTTATTTAGAACAGTTTCAGATTTCCAAATGAATAACTGATTCGATGTTTGGGAGCTACACCCTGTAACTTATCCCCTAACAAACAACCCACATTTTCCGCTTTTCTTTTATATATTTTAAGATTTTATTCATTACGTGTAGAGAGAGTGGAAGGGAGGGAGGAAGAAAGGGAGAGAAACATCAGTGTATGCATGGTTGCCATTCACATGCCTCCCAGCTGGGGACCTGGCTGGAGACCTGGCTTGCAACCCCAGGTGTCCTGACTGGGAGTCCAAGTGGCTACCGTTGGATTCGCAGGCCAGTGCTCAATCCACTGAGCCACACCAGCCAGGGTTTTATTAACACCTTAGATTCTGTTACAATGAATGAACCAATTATATATAATGCATTACTTTATTCAGATTTCCCCAGGTTTTAGCCAATGTCCTTTCTCTGTTCCAAGATCAAATCCAAAACACCAAGTGGCATTTAGTTTTCATGTGTCCTTCAGTTTCTCTGGGCTCTAAAAGAGTCTCAGGCTTGACTTGTCTTTGACAAAATGCCTCTATAGAAACTTGACCCTTTGGGGGAGTATGGTTCAGGTATATTGTAGGCTGTCCATCTACTGGAATTTGTCTGATGGCTTTTGTTTTTTTGGTTTTTATTTTCAACCTTATAGTTTGCTTTAAGATCGGTTTAAAAAACAAAAGGCCTCAGGCAAAGTGAGAGAGTCCCATGACTACCCAGGCCCCTAGCCACGTGATCACAGTAAATGAGTAGCATTGACAAGATTAAGAACCTGCAACGGTATAAAGCCAGATGCAACGGAGGTAGTGCGGGCATTCCAAGGCCAGCGATCAAGAGGAAACTGTCTCTCTGGATCCTGCAGCCCCTACACGTGGAATTGGGATTTTGCTGGTGGAAGGTTGGTCACTTTAGTTCTGCTATTTGTACTTGAGACCAAAAAGCATTCTTTTCCTATTACAAGTTCAAAGAGCTCACTATTGTTTTATACTATATATGATGGAGGAATATGCACTGGGATATCATTTCCTTGATATCAAATTTTTATTTTTAAGCTGTGTTTTTCAGACATTTGGGGTTCATTCTTTTCTTAATATTTTATTGAAAAAAATCACATAGATTTTCAGGAAAAGGCCTTGCATTAGAGAGCTGGTATCCAATGACCAAGAGGGTTTCTAGATCTGGAAAAAGAATGCATTAATTGGAAGGGACTTGGAAAATGTGTGGGATTAAATGAGAGTTTATTTATTTGATATGGGTTATTAGAATTGGGATGGTGCTGGTTGAATTGGAGTTGGGATGGGACACAGGTAGCCTGACTTGGAGCACAGCATGTTTCATTCACAGGCTGACTCCGTAAGGGAAAGAACTTCTGGGTCCCACTGTATCATCATTTGGAATCCACATTTTAGAGTAGCAGAAGACAAGCACTTTTTTATTTTTGGTTTTTCTGTAAAGCATGAACCAGTTAAAAATGATAACATTTTACATCAGAAAACAACTTTTTGTCTGGTAAAAGTCTTATGTATGCATTCAAAGTACAAATACACGTATGTCAGTTTTTAACTTTCTCCTTTATGGCCTATTTCTTTTTATTTTCAGTTTTAAAATTTGTTGATTGATTTAAAAAAGAGAAGGGAGAGGGAGGGAGGGACAGGGGGAGACAGAGAGAAACAGAGAGAGAGAGAAACATTGATTGGTTGCCTTCCATACATGCCCTGACTAGGAATCAAAACCCCCAACACTTTTGTATACAAGGCAATGCTCTAAACCAGTGGTCCCCAACCATCTTGGGCACAGGCACCGGTTTTGTGGAAAAGAATTTTTCCAAGGATTAGGGTGGGGTGGGGACTGTTTCAAGGTAATGGGATAATTCCAGCACAATGGATTCAAGCTCAGCTCCTTCTGTGGGGCCGGGTTCCTAACTGGCAGGACCAGAACTAGAAAAACTAGTAGATGGGAGGTGGGGGACTACTGATCTCAGCTAGCAGCCATACCAGTCCAAATAAGCCTTTTATTTCTTAAAAGTATTGAAACCTTTCTGCTAACCCACCTTATCATTGATCATGAACTAGCGTTTGGAATACTAGATATTTTTCTGTATGTTCATCTGTCCAGAAATTTTGTTCAAGCCTTTATTTCTTTGGGTTTTTTATTGTTTTTAAATTTTTTTAAAATTTAATTTTGTCTTTTATGAAGAAACTGAAAAAAATTTAAAAAGATTTTATTTATTATTTTTAGAGAGAAGGGAAGGGAGAGAGGCAAAGAGGGAGAGAGACATCAATGTATGGTTGCCTTTCACCTGCCTCCAGTCACAGGACTGACCGGAGACCCCGTTTGCAACCTGCTTATGTGCCCTGGCTGGGAATCAAACCAGTGACCTTTGGGTTCACAGGCTGGCACCTTATCCACTGTGCTACCAGCCAAGGCCAAGATGAAACTTTTTATGATGATTTTATTATTGTTTTACGTTTATCCCACTCACTCCCGCCCCCGCCACTGCTCTCACCAGCCCAATCCTCCACATCCCCCCTCCCACAGGCAATCCCCCATGTTGTCCGTGTCCATGGGTCATCCATGCTAGTTCCTTGACTAAACTATTCCCCTTCTTTGCCTCTTCTCCCTCTGCACACTGAAAGTCTGTTCCTTATTTCCATGCCTCTGGTTCGATTTTGCTTGTTCATTTGTTTTGTTCATTCATCTCCTGTATTGGGTGAGATCATAAGGTATTTGTCCTTCACTGACTAGCTTATTTCACTGAGCACAATCCTTTCCAGTTCCATTCACGTGTTTGTAAAAGGTCAGAGTTTCTTCTTTGCTTCCACTGTGTAGTATTCTGTTGTGTAAAGTACCAAAGTGTTGGGATCCATTCATCCACTGAGAGGCACTGAGGCTGTTTTCAGGGCTTGGCTATTGTAAATACCACTGTTCTGAACAGTGGGGTGCATAAGTACTTTTGGATTGGTGTTTCTGGTTTCTGCAGGTGTATTCCCAGCAGTGGAATTGCTGGATCAAAAGGCAGTTCCAGTTGTAGTTGTTTTGAGGAAATTCCATCCTGTTTTCACAATAGCTGTAACATATGAAGACCTTATTTCACCTCCATTTGAAAGGGGAGCCTTGCTGGGTAGAGTAGTCCTGGTTGTAGGACTTTGCTTTTCATGGCTCGGAATATGTTTTGGCCATTCCCTTCTGCTTGAGGGATCAGCTGACAGCCTTATTGGAGCTCCCTTGTAGTACATCTTTTCCTCAGCTTGTCCTGCAGCTTCCCTGAAACCTCTTCATTCTTTTCCTTTTGTTGCACCTTCTGGGAGTTTGTGTCAACGTTGTCCTCCAGCTTGCTGATCTGATCCTTTGCTTCATCTAGCCTGCTTTTGATTCCTTCAACTGTGCTCTTCAGATCAGGAATTGTATTCTTCATTTCCTGCTGTCTCTCATCGATAGCATCGATGTCCTTTTTAATGCTGGTGTAGCTCGTAGTTTGTCCCTTGGAGCTCCTTTGCAGTTCTTGCTCATTCTGCCTGAGCTTGCTGAGCTCCTTCAGCTTCCTTATAACCATTACTTTGAAGCCCATGTGTGATAGTTTGCTCATCCCTACTTCATTGAGCACTCTTTCCGAGGATTCCTCCTTTCCTTTGGATGGGGGACTGGTTCTTTGTCTCCTCCTTTTAGGTGACCCTTCGTGTTTGTTTCTGCTTCTCAGATTGATCTGCTTTGACTTCCTGTCTTCGTGGTGTGACCTTCTGTGGTGGGAGACCAGTCACATTTTCTCAAGTGGCTTCTTCTGTCTCTCTGTGGTTATTAGGCTTCTCCCCAGGGGGTGGTCAGTGGGTTCTTCCAGATAATTTCTCCACAATTAAGTAGTCCTTCCACATTGGTCCTGGAAGAAGGATAGCATGGCTTCCAATGACTCCTCCACCATCTTGAATCTCAAAGCCTTGATTTCTAATAACTTGTCTATTCATGCCCACCAATGATGAGATTTTTTCAAATGTTCACCTTCAAAGAATGATGCAGGGGGTATATCAATTGGTGGCCTATGATTTTCCCTGCTTGTTGTCCACAGAGGCTCTCTTTCTTCTTCTTCTTTTTTTTTTTTTAAAGATTTTATTTCTTATTTATTTGTGGAGAGTGGGGAAGGGAGTGAGAGAAATACAGTTATGCAAGAGAAACATCCATCACTTGTCTGTCATATGCACCACACTCAGAAAGTGAACCCAAAACCTAGGTGTGTGCCCTGTCGGGGATCTAACCAGTGACCTCTCCTTTTGTGGGATGGCGCTCTGACCAACTGAGCCACACCGGTCAGGGCAGACACTCTCTCCCTTATGGGAACGCTTCCTTTTCTTTTGAAAGCCTGTTTGAATAGAATGAAATCATGGTTCAGTTACGTCAAATAGCCTTATGCATGAGGTAAAGGATGATTTTTCCATTTTATTTATCAAGGTATTTGGTAACATTGACAGGTTTTTAAAACAGTCTTTGCAATAATTGAACATGGTGTGTTTCTCTGTTCATGCCCTGCTGCAGTGATGTGATCCAATCTTATTTCAGATTTTACCACTTTGCCCCTTGATAACATTGAATCTATCATATACCTACCTAGTGTTGCCCTTTTCTGGTTTTGCCTTTAGCCTCATCAGGTACACTGAATAGGGTGCACTGTCAAAGTTGGTGTGAGGACAGGATGAGAATGCACTGACAAAATGATGTGTCAGGTGTTTAGGGGCCGTACTTATACCCGTCCTTTTTATTTAGTTCACTGGTATATGACAGTATTTTACTGTTTCTCTTGGACCATTTTGAGGTATTTGCCCTTTTGAGAAAATGAACCATTGTAGTTTTCCAAAGTATTACCACCAAGATGTTCATACAATGAAATTCTAGTTAAAAAAAAAAAAAATGTCCCTGCTGGTTTTAGCTATGACCCCTATTTGATGATGATGTGGTTTATTTGACCACTTTTCTCTTCATAGTGATGTCGTTTCACTTATAGTCTTTTCTAAGAAATTCAGGTTTGGATCTGGATCACCATTGCTATTGGGTGTTATATACTTTAAGATAATTATTTTCAACTATTCTGTATTTTTTTTTTTCTTTTGGTTTAGCTGTCCAACTTCCTTGAAGATCCTTTCCACTCCAGTGGGGTAAGGATCCAGCCATAGCCCCCAGCTTGCAAATAAGGGGGAGCCTCAGAGACACCCTCTCCCGACTGGGGAAACTCACAGAACTGCAGGCTGAGCCGGCCTGTGGCTCCAAGTCTCTGCTGCCCTGGTGGCTAGTCCGTGTCCTTCAGGTACCACTGCTGACCAGAGTGGAGCCCCACTGGTGAGTGCACAAGCCCGGGGGGAGGCTCATTTGTTGGAACGCTCAAGTGCGCCTTATTGCCTCCCAGCT
>PVIW01002289.1:0-70318 GCA_004026585.1 Noctilio leporinus
CTGTCCCGCTGGCCTCCTCTGCCTCTGGGCTCTGCTCCCCTGTGTCCAGATGCTGTCCGTTCCAATCCCTAGGGTCCTGAAGACGTCTCACGCTCCTTATCCTGTCCTCTAGCTGCTTTGGTACTTGAGAACACCATCAGCACTGCTCTCTACTCTGTCGCCATCTTCCCTCCTCCCACATGCTTTTTTAAAAAACTATTTTATAATGGAAGTATTGAACAACAGTGCTACCAGGAGGTGACTGGGCACCCTGCTGAGAGGCACAGGTGTTGAAGAGACTATGGAGAGTGGAGGAGGGACAGGAGACAAGAAAAAGGAGAGGATGGGGCATTCACAGGACTTTTTCAAATTAATCCTGGCAGAGAACTTATCCTAAATTTTGAGTGCTTGAAATGAGCATTATATTTTAAGATTTTATTTCTTTATTTCTAGAGAAAGGGAAAGGGAGGAGAAAGAGAGGGAGAGAAACATCAGTGTATGGTTGCCTTTCACCTGCCTCCAGCTAAGGACCTGGATGGAGACCTGGCTTGCAGCCTGGTTATGTGCCCTGGCTGAGAATTGAACCAGCAACCTTTGGGTTTACAGGCTGGCACCATTCCACTGAGCCAACAGTCAAGGCTGAAATGAGTTTTTTGTTTGTTTGTTTGTTTGTTTTTTAATTTCAAGTTTGTAATTAGATTTCCTATACTTTGTAGAAATAACATTTACAGTCAGATAACATCAGCCCTCTTCCTTGGTGTTCTCATAATATACTAAGTAGGATTTGTCTTACCGTTTGTCACTCTGAATTTTAATTTCCTGCTTGTAGTCCTATGAGCTCTCATGCTTCAAAGATAAAGACTACATCTGATTCACCTAGGGGGCTCCTATCATTTCAAATGAAAGAATATTTTAATAATTATTTGATGAATAAATGAATGAATGATTTAGTCTTCCTCTCCTCTGCCCCTGGGAAAACCTTGCTGCTAACCCATTATTTCCTATCTCAGTAAATGTCACTACGATCCACTCAATTACTAAGGACATTCACCTCAGAATTTTCTTCACCTGTTTCTCACACTATTCACATTAATTCATGAAAAAAAAAATGTCTTCTTGGTTCTTCCTTAAAATTATATCATGAATTTGACAATTTTTCACATGCTCAAATATTGTCTGAACTATTGAAATATGCTATGGACTTATTTCTTCAGTTTCCACTTGAAAGTTTGCACAGAGCAGCAAGAGTTATATTTTAACAAAGATGTAAATCAGATCATGTCACTACGATGCTCAAAATGGTTTCCTGACTCAATAGCTACTTAAAATATAAGAATCTCAAAACAGCATTACTCCTATTTAAACAACAATAGAAAGGCAGATACACTACAAAATTTAAATGTTTGCTTAAATCTGTAACTCAGTTTCTACTCTTCTTCATGGAAAACTCAAGATTCAAAAACAAAATAATGGAACTTGTGGAAAAAGAAGAATGTATTACCAATAGTCACAGCAGTCAACATGACCAGACTCAAGGATGAATCCCTATGAAGGAATATCACAGAGAGGTAGTTTATCATAACTATGATTAATATGACAAACTAGTAGAGAATGGAAAAACAATTGGGAAAATTTCAACAGAAACATGAATGCCGTAAGAAAGCTGGGAAAGGGGAGAACTTTAGTGCACTTTCCACAAGATAAATGTGTTATTGAAAAAAAAAAACAACAACAACAAAAAAAAAACAAAGACAAAGAAGCAACCTCAGCTATGAAAAATCATTAAAAATCACAAGTAATGCTTTAACTACAATAAAATTAAATGAGAAATCTTAAACAGAAAGATCCAGAGATCTGGAAAACCCTGAAAATTTAGTAATTTGGCCACTTATTCCTAAATGACATTTGGGTCAAAAAGGTATTAAAAAGTATTTCATTTCAATGAGAATGTAAACAATATAGCAAATTTATGACACAAAAGCCACTGACAAGAAGAAAATATTTACCAAAACATCTCTCATGTTTCTATATCCAAAATATTCTCAAAACTCAATAAGATACAAAATGACCCAATTTAAAATGAGCAAAATATTTAAACAGACATTTACTGAAAGAAGATATATAAATGGCAAATAAAGTAATGAAAACAACTTCAACATTGTTAGCCTGTGGGAAATCACAAAGTAAAATCGGAATGAGATACCAGGATACATGCAAGCACACAAGGATTTTTGTCTTGTTATTTCTTCTGGAAATTTATACATTTAAACTTTTCAATTAAACTCTATGATTCATTTTTAATTTCTTGTTTCCTATAATCAGACTTTTTGCACATGGATGCCAAATTGTTCTAGTATTATCCACTGAAAAGTTTTATTTTTTCATTTAAATTTCTTTTGCTAAATTGTTGACTATACAGTATATGCATGGCTCTATTCTAACATCTCTATTCTGTTCCCTTCACCTAAGTTTCAGTCTTTCTGTTAGTGCCACAGTCATAATTATTGAAGCATTTTAAGCGTTGTAGTCAATTAATGTGAGTTCATCAACTTTATTATAGTCTTTGTTTTAAAATTATACTTATTTTCATTTTATACTAAAATATAAAATAATATATGAAATCTAAAATGTTTAATTTCAAAACCATGAGTAGTTTTTGAATGAACAAGAACATGAAAAGTCTTTATTAATTTGAATCACCATATAAATGAAGATTTATCACTCTAATATTGATTGTAATTTTTAGAAAATATTAAGAAGCTTAGATTTCTTAGACTTCTGGAGTTCTACAGATTTTTAACAGTAAAGAATATTGCCCTTTAACATTTAATCAGCAAAAGTAAATAGAAGATCTGACACTAAATATCTATCAATCATCTATCTATCTATCTCTATCTATCTATCATCAATTTATATCTGTAAGTCTCCCCATAGGAAATTTGCAGAAAATACAAATAAGTAGAAATAAAATGTATGAAACATTTAATCATGACATATGAATCAAAGAGCTTTTCTGCCTTTACCAAATGGTGTTTGCTTTTTAAAATAGGTTTCTTGGGATCCTTAGCTATTTTACAGGAAGAAAAAAAAATAACTGAAACAGGTTCTGAGAGCTAACTAAAGAATAGCTCTCTTGAAAGCATCTGATAGAATCCAGTGATAAAGAGCCAAAGGTAAGAGGGGAGTCTGCTGAAGAGTCTATAGAATTGAAAGCATTTGCAGAGAAGTGCCCCTCAGGTAATTGATAAAAACTAGAGGTATAATACTCTGAGATAAGAAACTACCAAGCATAAGAGAATAAAATTTTTCTTTTGGGAAATACTGAACTAATCCATCAACGTGATTTTTTTAGTCCTTTTCTATTTCACTGTCCTTCAATAAAATCTTTATTTTGACAAGGTAGGAAAGTTTACACAAACAGACTTTAATGGAAAAAGTATAATAATCTATGAATTCACTTTCTAGGACAAGTTTACTTGCTACGAAAGAAAGTAGAAAGTTGGCAATTTTCACACATTTGAACTAAGTATAAGCAAGCAGGGCTTTACAAAACTCTCATGGGAATTCAATTAGTTTGGTTATTTGAATGGAACTGCTGCTTTTAGTGGGAAAAAATGTAGAGGTTACACGCAACATTCAAAATTCATTTTGGCTCTCGCCTAAATATATGGTTCCATTCATTATAGTAACTCTTATCCTAATAACAAAGTATACACTAAATCCACTTTTCAATCTACACAGAATGGGTTATAAAATTACTGAAACCAACATTTGGTGATAATATTTACCAGGCATTTTACTTGGTATAACCACATGAGCTCAAAAACCTATTAGCTTATTTCAGAAAATGCACCATAGCAGTTTGCCCCCAATTCATTGGGTCACTAGACATCACCCACCAAAATTAAATTCCTCAGGTCATTATTCAACTTGTGTCTCTCGGGATTCTCAAAGTAGATGTACTTGACAAAAATCTAAACTGTGTCCTGGTGCCCTACAGTTCTGGAACTTTCTATTCACTTACCATCCCATTGCTTTTTTAGCCACAGCACTTTTATTCTGTATCAACCTGCCCACAGTGACCTGCTTTGTGAATCGTGCTTTCCCTGTGCTTCTGTATCCCTGAGTTTTACTTCTTTCTCTGGAAGAGAGAAAAAGATTTTGCCTTCAGCATGTTTGCCTCATAAAAGATTACAGAGCACAGATTGGTCTCTCCGTGACACACTCCTTTTATCTCATCACCCAGTCTTCTTTCCAGCATGCCCTGGATGAGAATGTTGACAGGTTAATAAGCAGACTTGCATTCTACCCAACATGGCTGCTGCTTTCTACCAAATGGCCCTGCGCTGAGTCCTGCCCCCGTGCCAGGGTCTTTTCTCATAAAAAAGGAACATTTTTCTCTAAGGTACTCATTATCTTTTCCTGTAATCTATGTTTTATGGCTTTTTGTTCTCACCACCATCCTGTCAGATGGGTTTGAGTCTGTTGTCTTCTATAGTACATGCGGATCTGTGCTTGCAAAACTTGGGGGATAGTTAGATCCAAGCTTAGAAGAAACATTAAGCATTTGATCATAATTAATAAGTTGTGCTTGCCCAGAAATCCATTTGGTAATCCTTAGGAGGCAGGTCAATCACAGAGACCAGCCCCACCTCAGATCCCAAATCAGCTCAAGCCCAGAAAGGACAACGTGTTACACAGGCTACATTCTCACTAAAACTCAGTGAAGTTATTTAGAATTCCTATTTGGTATTTTGCAATAACAGAAACCAAGATAAATTAAAGTCATACAAGAAGTGACAATGTCGCAGTAAAACAAGGTATATCTAAATTACCAAGTAGATATATCATTATTCAAAATGTCATTGGAATTAATACAACAATCAGTTGACTACTAAGAATAACACCGTGCAAGACATCCTTTTACCTTGTAGCCCCAGAACATGAACACACACTATCAAATCAACTCAGGTATTAGACTAATACTTTTTTTCTTCTGAGTGAGTTTAAGCCAATGGCTCTTAATTTGGAATCTCAGGAAGCAATTTAACTTTCTTAATTTCTCGTGTTCAGACTGTTTCTGATATTTTGTGGGAAGTGAGTTTTGTAGTTACTGGATCCATGATCCCCAGATCCACCCCAGTCCAAACCCCACACCTACTATTGACTGTAATTTCAGATAAAGTGTTTAACATCTTTGCCTTCATTTTGTTATCTGAAAAAAAAAAAAAAAGGAATAGAACAACCCAATAGCATTATTTTAGAAATTAAATGAGACATGTAAAGAGTAGAATACATTGCCTGGTTCTCAGCAAGCACTAAGGAAATAATGGCTATTTCAAATTTGGAAAACAAAAATACCATGCTTAAATCCAGTCAGAAAATAACAGAATGAGCTGAGGAGTATGTGCTTTTAACTTTCACATTTCTGTGTCACAAACATGTTTATTAAGTCAATATTGAAACAATGATGACAGACTATGGTTGATATTTAGATTCAGTGAATCAACACTTTTTTTCTGATACTGTTATTGTTGAATATGAAATATAGAAGAACTTGGTGGTCAGAGGAGAAGATATATTGTAGTTGCTGGTGGTGGGAGGTTAAATGGACTGGGAAAATATGTTTGGATTGCAGAGCAGCAATAAGGGCTTGCATGCTATCAGTGATCCTGAATTAGAGTAAGACCAGTCAGCGAGGATGTTTATTTTTCAATCACATTCGGCTGCATGCTTCCAATTACAATATAGAGTAGAATGTAACAAAGGCAGTCTTTTACTACTAGGGTACAAGGGATGGGGAGACCAGCTATATCATTTAAGAAAAGCTACTGTTGAACAGCAGGAAATAAAATACATAATGCTCAACCACTTAAAACAATCCAGGTTTATTTTTTGTTCATGTGACATGTTCAACATAGCGGAGGTGGACTGCTAGATGTATTCAGGCTCTGAAAGGTCTAAGTTGACAGTTAAATGCTATAGCTTTAGGAGATATTGAAATCACTTCTGTTCAGAACTCCTTATTCCAGCCATGTGTGCCTGATGCACAAAGACTAGGGGCTTAACCAGGTTCATGTCCAAGCTCTCCAAGGCTGATTGTAGTGGTGACACTGTGGACAGAGAGAAGAAAAAATCTCTTTCCATGAGCACAGAGAACTCATTGGCTACATTTAGTGAATACCGTTTTCACCATCTAAAATACAGATGAAGTCAAAGAGTACAAGGAGCTGTAAGATGGTACTAACAATTGTGTTAAAAGATTTGGATTATAGTAGCAACACATTCAGGTAATACAATCTTGGAATGCATTTAGTGTATATTTCAGTTTACTAGGGAATCTGCCCAGAGTTTATTTTATTTTCTATATGGATGAAGAACCTAATAAAAGTCCTAATTAGCCTGACATCCACTTCTCTGAAATAAGTAATGGGTATGTACATAATTAGATGTTGGACTAAAGAAATGGCTGGAATTGTGTGTATGATTTCCATTGTAATGATGAAGTTTGTCTTTGTGGTTTATTGAGCAGAATTGTTTAGTAGGTGATTATTTTTTAAAAAATAGATCTGTTCAACGAAGGAATTCGAATAAAAGGCTATTAAAGAAGATAGTGATATAATTGGTTTCTGACCCAATAAATGATAACTTAAAGAAATAAAAATTTTAAATCACCTAATTTATCACATACACTTTTTAATTTTCCTATAATTTAAAACCATCATTTTTAATGAACTCCCTACTGATTAGATCAACCTGACTGTTTCTTATAAACTTGAATGAGTAGATATTTATGCAATAAACATACCTATTGTATATTTCATATACCAATGAGCCTACTCTAAAAATAAAAGGTTTTGAATTAAACTTTTACTTTTTTAAAAAGATTTTATTATTTTTAAACAGGGGGAAAGGAGCAAGGCAGAGAGGGAGAAAGACATCAATGTATGGTTGCCTTTCACCTGCCTCCAGCCACAGACCTGGCTTGCAACCTGGCTTGCAACCTGGTTATGTTGCCCTGGCTGGGAACTGAACCAGAGACCTTTGGGTTAGCAAGCTGGCGTCTTATCTACTGTGCACCAGTGAGGGCTTAAAAATTTTACCTTTAAAAATATTTTGTGGTAGCTTTGGATAAGGAGTGTGATGTGTTATTTTAAAATTAAAAGTTTCACTATTACCTTATAAGTAATATAAAAAGGATAATGCCCTATTAATATGTAGAAATAAATACAAAATATTTTTCTAAAACTAACAGTAAAATAACAAACACTGAGTTCACAATTATCCTGTCCTTATAGAGAACTGTCATTTCAAGGTACTTTCTATTTACCATATTTTTCACACTATAAGATGCACCTAGGTTTAGTGTCAGAATTTATGAAGCTAAGTTGTTCACAATCACTGATATCACTTTCTTCGCTATCTTCATATATGACACTATCTTAAGTTCCAACTAAGTCATTGCTAATGTCACCTTTTTTGAATGACCATACAACGGTTTCATCCTTCACTGAGTGCCATGATGTTTTCACCCATTCACAAACCGGAGTGGTAGTGGGCCTCTTCATTCATCTGGTAGGTGTCAGATCATGATTACCCACAGTCATCCGCTTGTTCCACTCTTCTCGCAGAAAATTTTAAATAGTTTCTTGATGGAAACATTGAGAAGTTGCAACTGACTGGTAAGACCCCCAGGAATTACAGCTAATGAGTCTTCATTTCTTTAAAGCTCTTTTTCTGTAGCTTCCCTAATATGAGCTCTAAACTGGTCAAGCACTAATGAACCTCATGCCCATTACTATCCTCAGCTGACTGGACAAGTCAGCAGTTACAGCTGGGAGGGCCAGGTTGCTATCTGCACTGTCCCAGGTCCCAGGTGATGCGCAGAGGTGGACAGCAACTGACCAGATACCCTGAGATTCAGCAGTAAAGTGGGACATTTAAGGTCCCCAGGGGTTTCCTGTGGGCCCACCGCTTCCTCTTCTAACAGCTGTTGCCACTGCTGACAGGTCAGGTAATACACATCACAGTCTGTAATGCAATATTTTGCTCCATAAGACTCACAGACATTTACCCCCAACTTTTGGGGGGAAAAGTGTGTCTTACAGAGAGAAAAGTATGGCTTCTCTAAAATTTAACACATCAAGGAGTGACTCAGGGGCTCCTCTTTCTCCATGGCTGAAATGCCTTCAACTCAGTAAAATTATGATTTCAAGAGTTACTGATAAATTCCAAGTTCAAAGGTAATTTAGTGACTTAGATGACAAAAACTCCTTCAGATATGTGTGAATTATCAAGTTTCTTCCCTATGTGAGCGCTTCAGATTCAAGGGTTGCTCATTAAACTTAGAGAAACTGATGGCATATTCTTAATATTTGGGAGAGAAGCTTCTGAATGTAAGAATTATCTGGAAGTTTATGCAAACATCTATGATCTGATTTTGGGTCCCTTAACCCTTTTTAACTGTTGATCATATAAATAGAAATAAAAAAAATGTGTTACTCTTAAAATTTCCCAGATTCTTAAATATCTAGATGCTTCAGTAAAGTTACTGAGAAGTCCTGGTTTTCTCACTGGCTCAACAAGAACAAATACTGATACTGAGCACAAGGACTAAAACTGTGTCACCACTAAAAGGGTTCACACTTTTCTGGGCAAAGATTCTTACGTTTACATTGCATCCCACATGGTTTGTAAGTTTTACAACATGCTACTCCAAGCCCACCATGATCTATCTCAATCCTTGCTCTGCAAACTTATTTCTTCTATATCACACCTTATACTTTATTGTTCGGCAATTGAAATTAATTCTAGTTCCTAGAGTCCAACATTATATTTTATATTTTTTCCATATAAAACTTTCTTTTATATCCAATGCCTATTCTCTTTTTGCTACTAAACTTTTATTTAGCTTTCAAAATATCCCTCAATAAATTACATAGATGTACCAAAGACTCAGCTTGAACTGACATTTGGATGTCATGTCTATTCTCATTGACCAAGATCTGTAGTGTTAATGTGTAAAAAATAATAAAATGGCACAAAGCACCATTTTAGTTATCCCCATTGCTTAACTGAATTTTTACTGGAAAATGCAAATTGAAAGTAGCTTATGTAACAATAGTAGTAGGATCTTATTCAGTATGAGAATGGAACTCTCAGCTCGGAGAAAGGTCATCTTGAACTGTGTGACCTAATGCCCTGTGATCCAGAGGGCTGAGTAACAGTGACAGCTATTTCAACCTTAATGCCTTAAGAGCAAATATTTTGGGAACAAGAGTTTATTTAAAAGTGACAGGCGAGGCTTTTAGCAATTTTTGGTTTTTCTCTTTCTGAGAAGTGATGAATTTCAGTATAGTTAATTCTTTTTTTTTTCTTTTAGGTGGTAGGTAGTTTGCAACAATGAAATTTGTTTTATTTAACCTAGGAACGAACTCCTTATATCATGAGGTGATTGACCTCATCCTCAAGAAATGCAATTTTATCTAGTATTGCCACAAAAAATAATTTTAACATAAACATTGACATATGAGGCAGTGTGGCTCATTTCAGCAATTCACTGGTTCATTTGTTCAATTTAGAACTTCCTATTGGTTGTTTTCACTGAGTGGCATCAGTTTCTTTGATTAACATGTTACATTACAGAAAATTGAGACATTCATGCCTTCTTTCTCTGTACAACTATAAATTTGAGATTGGCTCAGCAGGTCACATTTAAACAAAAATCTTAACTTTAATTCTCACATAAAACTTCATGTAGTTTTTCATTAAAATTAATTTTAAAGCATTTTTTACCAAGACATTGAAAGTGGACACTTTAGCCACATTGATTTAATTGACTTAGTAATATAATTTAAGATCTGTACTCCATAGTAGCCCAATTGACAAAAGGTAAACTTTTCAGGGGACCTCCTACAAATGCCTACTGCTGACCAAAAACAAACATGTTTCCAGGAAGCTCTTCATATGACTTAGAGAATTCTTTCCGACAGCTCCCTGATACCTGCCCATTTCTCCTCCTTTCCTTCTGTTTCCATTTCTGGGAGGGTCTAAATAGCAATGCAAGTATTAATATTTCTACTTAGTGTTTGGATGTTTGTACATTTTAGAATTATAACTATTAAAACACATTGGCTCTTTAGTACTTTTAAAGTCCTACCTACACCAATGGAACTTGAAAGGTTTTCTTTGTTAAATTATACATATCTACCCTAGAGTTTCAAATTTTCTGTACAGACCATATTCATGTTGTTCCTGAGACATTTCACATCACATAGAGGAACCTTTTAGTTCCTCTAAATTTTCACACATCCCAAATGCTGGAACACTTTTCTTCCACCTCTCTTTTCCTAGCCAATGTCAGCTCAATTTTCATTGCTCAGGACCTAAGTCACCTTTTCTGTGAAACTTCCTCTGAAGTTCCAGTCCAATCTAGGTTAGATGCCCCTGTATATATATATACTCTCTTAATATATGCATTTATCTTTAAAACTATAATACAGGATAATATGTTTGCCAATGGTTTCTTATTTATTTAAATTTGGGAATAACATGTATAAGTAATTCATACGATTACCTAAAGCTGCAGAAGAGATGTCTGGATGAAATGAAAAGGTTGTTAAATTCTAGAATTGCCAAACCAAACATGACTCAACACATAGAAACATGTGCTTAACTCTACCATGTATTTTTTAGAATTACATAACTGTCTTACTCCCTTTGAGGATGAGATTTTCACCAAATGCAAGCTCTTTATTAGCCCACTTTCATTGCCTGTCTTGGCAGATATTTGGTAATTGCAACATATAGGTCAAATAAACCTCCTAATATGTTTTTCAGCACTTTCAGCAGGCTTCCTGAAAGTGAAATGGAAGTAAAGAAACTGCCTTATCAGGTTTTTTTCTCCCTAATTAGAACTTTTTATTACCATTTTGAGTATTTCTATTTTATCCATGATCTTGAAGTAGCTACTGCCTGATGACACTGGGAAAAAAAAAAAAAAAGGTCATGGCTAACTTCGTGTTGGCATCTTGCCTTCATCTAGTCACAGCAGGAGTCACTGCACTCAGGAATGTTTAAAGAAATCCGTGACTTTTATGATGAGTGAGAAACTGTACAATGCCCGGGCAAGAGGTTAATTAGGAATGAAAGAGCTTAAAATCTCTCAGAGCCATCTCTTTAGGGAGGTCGTTTTTGGAGGGATGCAGATTTATGCATCTCTGAAGGGTGTTTTAAAAAGAATATATTTTAAGAAATAGAGAACCAGCCAAAAGAGAGGATCAAAACTCGAAGGAATACATTGAAGAGTAAGAAATGACTTCAAAAGTCCCTTAGGAAATCTAGTAATTTCTGTCTCTTAAAATAGTGATATTTACATATATTTCACTATATATGCTATAAAACACTATAATTTATGACAAGGATTTTGTAATTAATCAGTCATTTTTTTGTTTACATTACATAAGGAGTGTTATTATATCTGCATTTATTATTTGTGTTCAAAGTAATGAGAGAACTACATAAATTGTAGGCCAGGGAAAGTCAGTTAATCTTGTCCAGTTCACATCACTAAACATGGGCAAGATATTGTCGAGACTATAAAAGAAAATTTGTTGCCCTGGCTGGTGGCACAGTAGATAAGGCACCTGCCTGTGAACCCAAAGGTTGCTGGTTCGATTCCCAGCCAGGGCACATAACCAGGTTGTAAGCCAGGTTGTAAGCCAGGTTTCCAGCCAGGTCTCCAGCTAGAGGCAGGTGAAAGGCAACCATACACTGACTTCTCTCTTCCTTTCTGCCTCTCTCCCTTCCCCTCTCTCTAAAAATAATAAATAAAATCTTTAAAAAAAAAAAAAAAGAAAAATTGTCCATTCATTGAAATTTAAATGAGTAAGAGTGTCTTAATGCTAACCTCAGAGGAAATAAAAACAAAAAATATATATTTACATGAGAACTATTTTCTTCATTAAAGTAGCAGTTTATAATTTAATAGAGAATGTGTGGCAGTTTCAAAAACTGGTATAAAATAGTGGGCATCTATCACCAGGTCCTGGAAAATGTAACCATGGAAACCTGTGGATAAAACAAACAAGTTCATTCTATCTGCAGTGAGGGAGACAGTGTTTTGAGTCTTTGTAGAGTCTCAGAGGGGGACATTAATGGCAGTATATTTAGAAGGGTTTGGAAATAATGCTGCAATGAACACAGGAGTACTTCTGTTCTTTCAGTTTTGTGTTTGGGGTTCCTTTGGATATAGTCCCAGAAGTGGGATCACTGGATCAAAAGGCAGATCAATTTTTAATTTTTTGATATATCTCCATACTCCTTTCCACAGTGGCTGCACCAGTTTGCATTCCCATCAACAGTGCACTAGGGTTCCCCTTTCTCCACATCCTCACCAGCACTTATTTGTTGATTTATTGATGATAGCCATTCTGACAGTGTGAGGTGATATCTCATTGTGGTTTTCACTTGCATTTCTCTGATGATTGGAGATGTTGAGCATCTTTTCATGTGTCTATTGTCCATCTGTATGTCCTCTTTTGAGAAGTGTCTGGAAAATGGGGACAGACTCATAGATCAAGATCAGGACAACAGCTATAGGTGGGAGGAGGGAAGGTGAAGGGTGGAAGGGTTGATCAAAAAGGAAAAAGGGTTCATGGACATGGACAACAGTGTGGTGATTGCTGATGGGAGAGGGGTATATAAAGGGTCTAAATAGTAATTGAAATAATACAATAAGGGCCCAGAGGTATATGAAAGAATGCTCAACATCACTAGTTATCAGAGAGATGCAAATTAAAACTGCAGTAAGATACCACCTCACACCTGTCAGAATGGCAATCATCAACAAATCAACAAACAACAAGTGTTGGCAAGGATGCAGGGCAAAGGGAACCCTCATACACTGTTGGTGGGAATGTAGGCTGGTGCAGCCACTGTGGAAAACAGTATGGGGTTTCCTTAAAAAACGAAAAATGGAACTGCCTTTTGATCCAGCAATTCCACTACTTGGACTATACCCAAAGAATCCTGAAACACCAATTCATAAGAACCTATGCACACCTATGTTCATAGAGGCACTATTTACAATAGCCAAGTGCTGGAAACAGCCTAAGTGCCCATCAGTCAGTGGATGATTGGATCAAAAAACTTTGGTACATTTACACAATGGAATTCTATATAGCAGAAAGAAAGAAGGAACTTGTACCCTTTGCATCAACATGGATGGAACTGGAGAGTATTATGCTTAGTGAAATAAGCCAGTCAGTGAAGGACAAATATCATATGATCTCACCCATTACGGGACAATAATGAGCAAAACTAACAACAAGCAAAACAGAACCAAGTATATGAATATAAGGAATAGGCCCTTCAGGGGTCAGGAGGAAAGGGGTTGGGGGGAGGGGGGAGGCAGAGGCAAGAAAGGGGAGCAGCTTAGACAAGAACCTAGTATAAAGGAACCATGGACATGGACAACAGGTGGGATTGACTTTGAGGGGAACGGGTGGGTGGGTGGGGACAGAGGAGAGCAAAAGGGGGATGAATGTAATACAACAACAATAAAATTTTTAAAAAAAGATTAAATAAGAAAAGGTTTTGGAGATCTCATTTAAAATGGGTCTTCTGTAAGGACAAATATTAATTAAAAATAAGAGGAACCCTGGCTGGTGTGGCTCAGTGGATAGGCACCAGGCTGTGAACCCAAAAGTTGCTGGTTTGATTCCCCAGCCAGGGCATATAACCAGGTTGCAAGACAGGTCTCCAGCCAGGTCCTTAGCTGCAGGCAGGTGAAAGGCAACCATACACCAATGTTCTTCCTCTTTCTTCCTCCCTTCCATCCCTTTGATCTGAAAATAATGAATAAAATTTAAGAAAAAAATTTTTTTTTAATGTAAAGGCTTAATTCTCCCTGTTAAAAATATGGAACAAGGTTCCTCTCCCCTTCTTCTTCTTTGAGCATTGTCTTTAGAAAAATGTCATTTAAAGTACTTTCCCTTCTCATTGACTACATACATTACTTTTTGTTAATATTTTATTTATTATTTTTAGAGAGTGGGGAAGGGAGAGATGCAGAGAGGGAGAGAGGGAGGGAGGCATCAATGTATGGTTGCCTTTCACCTGCCTACAGCCACAGAACTGGCTGGAGACCTGGCTTGCAACCTGGTTATGTGCCCTGACTGGGGAATCAAACCAGTACATATATTCTTTTGAAGACTGGATTATCATTTTGTATTTTATAACCTAGGAATGTCTTCCCCAAGAACCTGAGAGCTGCCTCTTTGAAATGTAATCATCAAGATATACAGCAACCCTAACTTCCCATCTCTGTGGAAAGGTAGGAACCTAACTTCTATGTTATCATTCTCTAATTTGCAGAACTATCCCTGTTATAATAGATGAAAAGTTTGTTTTTCCTATGGATAAAGTCAATTAATTCAAATAGATGGTCACCCACTAATCAAGTAAAGATGAATTATGTGTAACAAATGGTCCTAATAAGTTATCTGACTTCATAACCAGTTATTGCTTAAAAAACATGTAATAAGATGTGTCTGCCTGATGTTGTAAAGGAATGAGATTTATTTTTGTCTTTGCAATCTCTTAGATTACTTGTGCTACACATCACATTCTTGTTAAATTAATGCTTATTAAGTAATGAAAATGTTCTCTTTATTACCATTGTAGAAAGTATTTCTAGGTTGGGAAACTTTGAATTAATTATATTTTCCTAATACTTCTAATGCAGGGGACCAGCTTAGAAATGGGCAGAAAATGTGATGGAAGGGTTTAAAGGTTGAGGGACAGAGTAAGCGAAGGGCTCTGGGTGAGAGAGTAAAAATTTGTTTGTCTAGCTAAATTGGGCATTATTACTGTGAGAAGGAGGTATTAATTCTCAAGGGGACAAATAGACTCTTCTGTTGTTCAGAAGAATGGATATGCAATCATTTCCAAAAACAATTAATACAGTTATTGCAACATCATCTCCCTGGACAAAAAAAAATTTCTGGAGTATTGCATTCATATTAGTTGCAAGCAGTAAAATATTAAATTCATGTTAGCGTAGACAACAAGCTGTGTGGCTGTAAATGGTTTTTATTTGCCTGTTAAAATTTGTCATTTAAATGATGTAAGCCAAATGTTATTTATTTTCAGAGTAAAGAGGCATTTCAGTTATGATAAGACAAAACATGTGTGTAATTCTGTCAGAATCTGTGACTATTCTTGAAAACAAGAAAGAATTTCAGTAGAAAGGTATGGGTAAAAACAACGTTCTCTCTAGAATTGATTAAACAAAACATAGAGCTATAATCTGGAGAGAGGTATTGAGCTCTTTTAAGTAGCCAGAAGTGAGTCTAGAAAGGATAGGGGAAATTTTTGAGTAATGACTTTTGGTTTTTACTTGAGAGAAATCAGAGGGGGAAATCAAATTAACAGTTGATCAAGCAAAGACATCTCAATTTTATTAGTAGCACTAAAATATTCCAGCCATAATGTTTTAGGAGCGTGATATATAATTATTGAATTTAATAATTTAATATTAAAAGATGCACAGAGAAGGTGGTTCAAAGATGATATAATTCAGCTTCTCAACAATACCAGGATTCTAAGTCAACTTCATTTTATTCTCTTTTTCACATTATAGTTCCACCAGCACATATTCATATGACCAGTTCCAATCCAATCCAATCCGAGATTTAAAAAGGTGGCTCTCTGACTACACATTTCTCTCTTTCTCTCTCTCTCTCTCTCTCTCTCTCTCTCTCTCTCTCTCTCTCTCTCTCTCAATCAGGATAGCATACCTTTTCAGAAATCCCCAGAAGACACTACAAAGTGAACAGAATTGGTACACATGCTCACACTTTTGCTACAGGGAAGGAACATGAAAGTAAGTGTGGAAAAAAAATGAGGCAAAGAAATGTCCTCTATAATTACCAAATTATATTACACAAAGCAGCAAAAATGTAAAAATAGTCATTTTGCCTCAAGAACTGACAGATCTAATTGACAGACAACTAAATAGGACAGTCAAAATAAGATGGAAACAAATGATAATAAAATGTCAGTGGAATTATGATAATAGTTAGCTAATTAGAAAAAAATTAAGTATACTCCAGTCTCATGTCATATTATGGCATGAATTCAAGATTGTAAGAAATAAATCTATAAAATATATATGAGAATATATATATATATATATTTAAAGATTTTATTATTTTCAAAGAGAAATGGGAGAGAAGCAGAGAGGGAGAGAAACATCAATGTATGGTTTCCTTTCACTTGCCTCCAGCTATGGACCTGGCTGGAGACCTGGCTTGCAGCCTGCTTATGTGCCCTGACTGAGAACTGAAACCAGCAACCTTTGGGTTATCAAGGCTGGTGCCTATCCATTGAGCCACCAGCCATGGCTAAGAGAATATATTTTTGATTTTGAGATCAGATTCTATCAAAGCATAAAAGTGATATATCAAAGGAAAATAGAGGTCACAAAGGAAAGTATATATAATATCAACAACATGACCACAATAAAGGATCAGAAAAAAAAAAAACCTGTAGAAGAAAATGCTCTTAAAATATTTATCAGCCCTGGCTGGTAGCACAGTAAATAAAGGCGCCAGCCTGCGAATCCCAAAGGTCACAGGTTCGATTCCCCAGCCAGGGCACATAACCAGGTTGCAAACCAGGTCTCCAGTCAGGTCTGTGGCTGGAAGCAGGTGAAACGCAACCATACATTGATGTCTCTCTCCCTCTCTGCCTCTCTCCCTTCCCCTCTTTCTAAAAAATAATGAAATATAATCTCAAAAAAATATATTTATCATTTACTTGACTGTTTATAAAGTATTGCTAATTTTAAAAGCTTTTACAGAATGATTAAACACACACACACACACACACACACACACACACATGCCTCCAAAATGGGTAAAGAGCATAATGATAAAATTTTTAAGGAAAATTGTGAAAACAAAGCTACTATAATTAGGATTATAATCTGAGCACAATAATATTCTTTAACCATATTGTCAAACAATAATAAAATTAAATATACAGGATGTTAAGAATGTTGGAAGATTTCTATTTCATACCTTGCTTCATGCAACAGAAAATGAAAACATTTCTCATTTCTAGAACATGATTTGGTAATATAATATTAAAGTATGTTTTTAATTATTATTATTATAGAACTTAGGTATTAAGAATTATTGTGGTAAAAGTACTATTCTATGTACATTACATACATATGGTCCCTGACTCACAATAGTTTGGTTTAATGTTTATGATGATGAAAAAGCAATATGCATTCAGGACAAACTGTACTTCACGTTTTGAATTGTGCTCTTTTCCTGGGCTATTGATATTCTTTCATGATGCTGGGAAGTGGCAGTGAGCTGCCTCCCTGTCAGTTGGGAGATCAAGAGGGTAAATGAGTCATACTCTACAGTATGTGTATTGTCAGAATTTTTTGGATAGTATTGTTTTCTGAACACATTCAAATATCGCTAGGGTAAGCCATGGTGTTCAGTAGGTTAAGTGTACCAAATGCGTTTTCAACTTATGATATTTTCAACTTACAGTGGGTTTATTGAGATGTAACCCAATTGTAAGTGGAGGAATTTTTGTATCATTCTTACAAGTTTATGAAATAAGAATTGGTATTATTCTCTTTAGGTGAAAAAACCACAGCCCTGAATAGTGAAATATACTTTGTGTCTCCAATTTTAATAATCTTACATAAAGAAATATAAGAATTATAAACATGGATGTTGAAATTTGCATAAACAATTTTTTAAGTAGTTCAAACTTTAAAAGAAGTAACTGTTCAAACAGGAGATTTTCACTTAAAGTGTTTATATTTTTCAAAGTTGGCAGTGATAATCCTTTGCTTCTGGCTAGTGATTGAATTCACTTATATTCTTCATTTTTGCAATCTTGAATAAATGACAAAATTCATGTTCTGAAAATGCCTGATTTGTAGTATTTTTATAAACATTTTGGCAAATTCTCCACAGTATCTGGAATAAAGGAAGAAGGCTATAATAGAAAGAATGGAATTAAAATTGTATGATTATTTGCCGAATGGCCTACTTTCAGTTGGAATTCCTCCTTATCTCCTTATAATTTTTATCCTTCATTCTGTTAATGGGTTGTATCCCATTTTTCATTAGCATAAGCACAGCCTGGCTCAGCTGTGGGGCAAATGTGCAGTTGCTGGGGGCACATTGATGGGTGGGGCTCCCAGGAACAGTGCCCACTGGCACCGGCAAGTTTCAAAGGTGAACTTCAAAATGACATTCGTAAGTACCAGCATTAGCAAGACAGGGTGAGGTTGCAATAATGTCTCCTGCCTATGACTCAGTCACTGGGGATAGACCCAACCAGGCCCCACCTCCCCAGGGAGCACAACCAGAGAAGTGGGTCTCCTGTGTCTCTGATCCCTGGGCTTTTCATACCATGCTCCTTTGTGCTGCTTTCCAGGTCTGATCCTGAGTCTTCAAGTGGGCCTTTTAAGAGCTTATTTTATTTTATTTTATTGTTGTTCTATTCCAGTTGCCCCAGTTTTTCCCCCATTGCTCTCTTCTGTTCCTCAATGCCCCCTCCCAGCAATTGCACCGTGGGTCCTTGATATGCACGTGTTTCTTGACTAGACCCTTCCCCTTCTTAAGAGCTGTTTTCCTGGATGTAATCCCCATTGGTTAACAAAGCCAGGTAGATGGAAATCATGTGTCTTCTGTGTAGAGTATAAGGGTTGAGGTGCTTAATGTGGGGCTTAAACCCTTTCTCCTCAGGAACAAGTTCCAAACCTTTGATATCCCTTCTGACTATCGATCCCTGTGACTGTGGTGGGTTTTTGTCTTGGTCAGATCATGTCTCACCTCTTCTTTCTGTCTTGATTCTGCCCTTTTAGTATCTGTGGTGGAGGCTGTGGTGTCTACTATAACCACCTCAACTCAGCCAGTGAAGCTTGAAAACAGCCAGAGACTGCTCCTAAAATGATGGGCCCATGTGTCCCAATGCTTTATTTATAATAATGGGCAGCAGTGACCCTGGCTGGAGCTCAGGGAATTGAGCACCAGCCTGTGAACCAAAGAGTTGCTGGTTGATTCCTAGTCAGGGCACATGCCTGGGTTGCAGGCCAGGTCCCCAGTTGGGGGCATGTGAGAGGCAACCATATATTGATATTTCCCTTCCTCTTTTTCTCCCTCCTTTCCCCTCTCTCTTTAAAATAAATAATACAATCTAAATAATAATAATAAGAAGAACAAGAATAGGAAGAAAAGGAGAAGAAGGAGAAAAAGAAGAAGAATGGATAGTAGGCTTCTGGGTCTTAGTTTAATGGCTCCTGCTCAAAAGCAGCTGAATTTCTGCCACACCTTCACCCAGCTCCATGCCTTGGACAATGGCACTGAGCCTCTGTGGGACTGAGCCATAGGTATCACATTCTTATACACAGTTGGGCCCATTAGCCACAACTCAGCTCAACGGTAGTAAACAGAACTAAGAGATGGGAGAACAGAGCTAACCATTTCCATCCCTTACCCACCTTCTGTCCTCTTCCATTTCTCTTCTTTTAATCCACACCAGAGAAGAGAGGCACTACTTTTGTTAAGTCACTATGTTCTTTACTCAACAGCATCACGTAGCCCAACCGACATAGACTTCATTCTGCATTGGAATTCTGTTCGTAATCCTTCAGACTGGTACTTCAAGAACTTGGAATAGCTCTTTATTTTTTGTCTAAACCTGGATTTCAACCTGCCCTACTAAAGGAGTTCAATGCCCAACCTGCTCTTGGATGATAGCTTCATGCTCCCATCTCAAATGGGATATGATCAAAAAAGAAAATTGAAATGTACTTTAATTATTGATATTATATAGATGGATTACCATTAGACAAACATTGAAATAACAATAATGAGGTTTTTCTGCTTGTGGTAAGTAACATTTTTAAATCACAGAAAAATTAAGAATTGGTACATTCTTAAAACTTTTGAAACTAAGAGGGCCAAGGGGAGCCTATAAAAATATTCTACAAGTTGCATAATATTATTTTTATGACAATTAAGTGGAAATTTAGATAATAGGCAAATATGCAAGTAAAGAAAGAGAAGATGTGCTGGCAACAAAATGAAATAGAATCACATGCCACAATTTGCCAGAGTTTTTGCTGCAGACAAGGGAGAATAGTTGTGTAATAGAAATGTACCAGATGTTCCAATTTCCCTGAATCTAAACTAATCACTTTTCCTGCTTTGGTTTATGAGAAAAAATCATCAAAGGCATTAAAATTTTAGTTACATAAAATACTAGCTCTTTGTAATTCTTATTCTTGGTTTTATTACTAAATAAATTACTAAAAGGCTGAAGAAATTAGGAAACTTCTATTCAAATTTTTGCTTTTAATGATTATATTATACAATAGACAAATATATTGACCCATCCTATGAAACTTGATATCCACATGTGAAATGGATTCCAAAGAATATCAAAGTTATTAGAATAAAGGATAAATATGGAAGATAATCTGCCAAATAGACTTCAATTTAATTCAGGATAGAGTTCCTGAATCTAATTTTATTTGCCCTTGCTTAGCTGTGAAGTGGCGTTATATTTTATCTATGTGGAACACATGTTAGAACAATATTCTCCTTTAAAAAATCTAACAACTACATAGTAGTTTATGTATGCATCATTGATATATAAAAACGATTAAGGAAATGGAATTGCCTATGCCTCAATAATTCTTTAAATGCATGCCATTAGAAAATCAGAACATGACAAATTGTAGTTATCACCTTTTACAAAATATCACTATATTTAGAAAAATAAATATACTGTAGTAAAATAGCCATTAGTTTCACAGACAAAAAGGAAAATGCTAATAAAGTATATGCTTACAGATTTTTTCCGTTTTCTCAATTACTTTCTCAATGACAATTATGGATTGTTACAACTAATCTATTTACTTCAAACGATTTTCGTCTTGATGTTATTTGTTTTAGTCTAGAGATGAAGTGGCTTCCTTTGAGATACTAGTATCAATAAATATAGTTACAACTTATATGCATCATATTAAAGGAAGAAATAAGCAGATTAATGGAATTTAAACAATTCAAACATGTTACCCAGCACAACTAGGTATATAGTTTTTAAAATCTACAGTTGAGGAAAGGCAGGTAAGTATCTGCTGCCAACTCACAAATGCTAACAAAAGTAGATACAGAACATGGATTTAAATTATATAGATGAGGAAACTTAAGTTCAAACAGAGAGCAGAATGGTGGTTGCCAGGTGGTTGCCTACTCATTCTTTTAAATCTTCATCAATAAATCACTCAGCCTCATATTGGTTCATGCATATAATACATTTTTAAATATCAAATTGTTTATATATGTTTAGGGTCCCCACAAAACATATACTTTCATGCATTATGTCAAAAATACGGTAATAGTGAAGTATGGTCAATATAATTACATAATCTAAAATCTGCTTTATAATTTCCACTCTGTACTCTATCACTATGGGATTTGGGGAAATTTAATCTTCACTATGGGATTTGGGGAAATTTAATCTGTCTTCTTCTTTTTTTTCTCTCTCTCTTTTAAAATGGGACCTACAATATTTACATTGTTAGTATGGTGTGAACACTAATTAGGTATAAAGGATGCTTAGTAATTGTTGGGGATTATTATCTAGCATCTGAATTTCCACATCTGGTCATGGAAATTCTGCCTATGTGGAATGTCTCCTCTCTTCCTCTGCACTTTTTCATATGCCTTCCATTTTTCCTTTTTATTTAATTGATTGGGGTGACACTGGTTACCAAAATATTACAGGTTTCAGGTGCACAATTCTACAACACTGTACACTGTGTTGTGTGTTCAGCACCCAAAGTCAAGTCTTTGTCCATCACCATTTATCCCCTCATACCCTCCTCCACCTCCCCCAACCCCCTCTCCCCCTCCCCCAACCCCTTCTCCCCAGCCATCAACACATTGGTGTTCCTGTCCATAAATTCTCTTTTTTCTTTTTCTTTGCTCAATCTTTCCACATCCTGTACCCAACCCCCACAACAGCTGTCAGCCTGCTATCTGAGTCTGTCTCTAATTTGCACCATTTCCAATCTCTCTTTTTAGATAATATTTTTGATCAATTCAATGCACTAGTTCAGTATTAACTTGCAACACTGACTTTCTAAAATACTAATGAATCACACATTCAAATAAGTTCTAAGGGGAACATGTACTCTGGCTTGTGTCATTGTTTTTTCTGTGCCTAAACATATTGTGTTTGTTACTAGATTCTGACTTCAGAGAAAAATAAGTCCTTGTAATATACTCCTTTGCTCAGCACAATGCTTAGCACATAATAGCATTAATAAAGGGCTAAGTAATTAGTTTCCAAAGAAATTTAAATATAATACATATTCCAGATGGAGATAAGTTCTAGTAGAGTCACTGAAGAAATTTTAGTGATATATAATTTAGATCTAATTTTCAGAAAATTGAATATAAACTGGAAGTTGATACAATGTAAATGTCTTTTAGATTAAGTATAGTTATTTAATAATTAAAACTTATATAATTCAACCACCAGCCATTCATAGGTGAAATTATGAGTGCTTAGCCAAGTCAATTAATAAACAAGCTAATAAAATACTGATGAACAAATATTAATCAATTGGAATATAGATTTGGAAAAATGCTGATAGTCATTTGACTGTGAAAAAATGCATTTTTGAGCCTGAAATTTGGGGCTGTTGACTAGGAAGCAATTATATGTCAAATATAAATATAAATATAACTGAAGAAAAAAATTATTTTTCATATTTTCTAACTTCACTCTGATTACAGAGGGCTTTCAGACATATGATAAGTAGCAATTTTTTAAAAAGTTTTCTTCAAGCTATCAGTAAGACTGTAACAGTAAGGGAAGAAGAAATGTCTCAGAGAGTCATGCTATGAAAAGATCATTTTAAACTGTAACTTGAAAATTTTATCATATGTATTTCAGTATTGAAAATGATGTGTGTTGTAAATGTATCACATTAAAATTCTCATTTATAAAATAAACTCCTAAAAACTATATTTTCTAGCCTGCTAAAAATTTTAGCTTTTAAGAGATTCAGTCTATTTTGTGTGAATATATAAATCACTTAAATGTATAGATGTTAAATATGAATATGAAATGGGAAAATAATGGATAAAATTACCTATTAAGAATAACTGATGGAGTTTAAGAAAGATGGATATTTTATAGCTAAATTACAACTAAAATCTTTGTTAATTTTTTATAGTTTAAAATGAATGTTATTCATTTAACATTATACATAGTTAAGACACCTATTTTTAAATTATCAAAATCATTGAGACAAAGTTCCAAAATAATACAAATTTAAAAACTGATTTTATCACAGATTCTTAGACTAATTAAAAAAATTCTACCAGTAATAAAGCATATCTAAATATATTGTTCCAAATATATATTATTCATGTATTAATTAATAACTGATAATATAATTGAAAAATTCATTTTAAAAGATGCTTTTTTACATTAATTCAGATATTTTGAAGCAAGTATATTTTGTTTGATTCAATTCTTTTATAATTTACAATTTTTTGTTCTATTTCATATTGACATGAGTATACTGTAGTACATTATATATATATGTGCAAATGCACAATGAACATCAAAGTTTTGCTATATACATATGTAAACACACAATGAACAACAAAGTTTTACATCAGATGTCTATATACTGAACATATGTTCAGCAAACTTCTGTGTGTAACATAAGATGATTTAATGTCTACAAGGTGTGCTGTTTTATATAAGTAGGTAAATAAATCTTAAGGAAATAATTTCTTAAGGGTTATTTTATTCTAATTTTGGCTCAGTGAAAGCAGTTGCTTAACCAGAATCTTGAGAATTTCCATGAACAGTTTAGGGACCCCATTAACATATGTTGTCCAACTGCATTTCTTTTTCTTTTTAAGACTTTTTATTTATTATTTTTAGAAAGAGGGGAAGAGAGAGAGGCAGAGAGGGAGAGAGAAATCAGTGTATGGTTGCCTTTCACCTGCCTCCAACTACAAACCTGGCTGGAGACCTGGCTTGCAACTTGGTTATGTGCCCTGGCTGGGGAATCGAACCAGCAGCCTTTGGGTTCCCAGGCAGGCACCTTATTCACTGTGCCACCATCTGGAACTTCAATTGCATTTCTAAAACTTGCTTATATTGTGAGCAACAGATAAAGGAGCTAAACCTTGATAAGTGTGATATTGAAAGAAACATTTTTATTTTGTAACCTATATGTCTTCAGGAAAAAACCCAATGTTTAGAAATACAACTGAAAGGAAAGAATATTTAAGAATTCAGTCTTTCTTTCCCTCATTCAGTTTTGATGATGCCCTCATTGTACTGAGCCCCATTATCCCTAGGATTTGACAGAAACATATGGGGTGTGGAAAAAGTAGGTTTATAGTTGTTTGTATGTAACATAATACAGTAATTAATAAAAAGGAATGTAAGAATATAAATTCTTACAACTATAAACCCACTTTGCTCACTCTGTAATGTCTGAATTTTGTGGTCCTTATTTTAAGATACAGTAGCTGATTTTAAAAGATGTAATATCTTGGCTGAATCAGAGGTTTATTTTTGCAAATGTCTCAGGTGATTTATAAATAAAACTACAATCCCTGCAAGTGTTTAGTTGGCATCACAAATACCAAGTACTATATTTGTCAATGATTCTGTAGGTTTGGGGGTTATTAGCATAAATCCATTCATAGTAAAAATTGTTATATCCTCTGCTATAGAGAAGAAAATCACAAAGAAAAAAAAAAGTTGATTATAGATTGAATATTTATATCAGAAAATTGAGTGTTATATCATCTCTATATATATTAAACTAATTTAAATAATATTGGTTTATCATTTAATGTACTTGGCAAGTAACAGAAAATTCAGATTGTATCTTCATGAAAAGTTTTATCATAAGAACAAAAAATATATGGTTAGGGTACAATGATACCCATAGGAGATGTATGATCCTGGACAAATATTTTTTGTCAGGGTCACTATCAATATAAAAGTTTTGATTAAAAAAAGTGTTAAAATGTCATGGCTTAGTTAAGATGTAATGATTTATCGATGAATATGCATACTAATGGCAGAGAAGAGGGCCACAAACATTTGTCCATTTTCCCAGAGTAAACTTGAAGTTTTGCTTTAGGGTCTTGGTACTGTCTATTTCTATTCCAGGCAAGGCTATGAACCATCTATTCACCTACTGTATTATCACCTGTGCTGTTCCCAAGTGTATTCATATGCTAATGCCACTAATTTAGCATAGCAAAACAACTCAAATCTGTTGTGTCTGCCAATGGTCAGAAATCAAGACACATTACATGATTTTCTGCTGAAGGCCTGGATGTCCTAAAATAAAGGTGTGGATGGGGACTCTGTGTTTCATCTGGGTTTAAGGTCCCCTTCCAAGCTCAATGAATAATGATGGCAGGACCATTTCTTTGTGGTTGTAGGACTGAGAGCCCTGTTTTCCATGGACAGTTGGCAACATGCACATTTGTTTTCTTCCTGGACAGCCAAATTGCTTCCAATGTCCTCTTCTTCAACCAACCAGATGAAATATTCAGTTTTTAAAGGGCTCACCTAATGGTACCAGGCCCTCCCAGGACAATTTTCCTCTTGACATATATTGTAACATAATCACAGGAGTGTTATCTCCTTATTCGATAGATTCCTCCTACACTCAAAAGAAAGGGGTGATACAAGGGAAAGGGTTCATGGGGTCTACCTTAGAATTCTGCTCACCACTCTCCCTAACATGACATCCACCTCCATGGAAAAGTGTAGTGAGAAAATGTTGACATCACTACCACCACTCACATTCCTACAACTTCTCAGAACTGACTTGTAAAGAAATAATATAGATCTCTTTGCCCTTACTGTTTTCTCAAATGATTTATTTACTGTTGGCTTCACCAGTGTGAATGATGTTGCATCATCAGCTGAAACACCCATAACTATGGCCTGCGTGGCTTCTTCTAAAGCTGCTACCAGTTTTGCTGATGATCGCCACAAAACGTCACACCACGAATGTGCAGGAAACTTTTTAGTTTTCTTAAATATATCATTCTGAATTTTACTGCAGGAAATTTAGACAGCCCATGTCTTTATTCTAAATCTTCTCTTGAACTCTTTCAGCCATGATCAATGAATTTGATCTCTTTCATGGTTGACCATATATCTATCTTCTCCTTATTCCCACCAGTGGGTAGCATAAGACAGGAGAAGATTGTCTGACTTTTTTCTATCTTATTTATCACATGTTAGATTTCCTTCAAATGGAAGCAATGGTCTGAAGGTCATGTAGGTCACCTTGGTTCATACATGGCCCGGAGCTGGCTGCTACAGTGGGGTGATGGCCTAAATGCTCACAGAGAGTGGCACAGAGGGTAAGAGGTGCCAACCATCACTCCTGGGCTGTAGACAAGAGGCAATGCTGTTATGAACCCACACCCCTACTCCCTGACTCACAGCTCAAAACCAGACCTTGAGTTGAAAGCCAATGGTCCAGAGCCCTGTGTTCTAAGAGTCACGTACATGATCAGGGTTATCTATTCTCAGTGGCCCCATCTCTAGTGATCCTGTGGAAAACTATAGCTCTGGCCAGTGGGAGTGAAAGACTCCTAGTGCCACCCTACTGAAACCTAGTCACCTATCTAGAGGACTCCACAGGACCCAATAGGATTGATTAAGTGCTGGAACTTCTCTGGGCATATAGTTGACCCCATTGAGGGAGTTGTGATTGTATCAGACATCCTTCAAGGAGAGAGAGAGACCCTTGACCCATGGAGATGCTTCTCAAAAACTTGTGCCTCCTGATGCTACATGCAGACAGCTGCAGATCCAGGCAGGTCCTAGGCACTAGTGAGAACTTCCAATATTTCAAGGAAGGGGCAAGAGACTGAGCCTAGACTGGGATAGAACACCATTGTGCCCTGGTTCTGGTAATGTAAATAATTCTAGGTCACTTTGTTCCACCATGTTGCTCTTTTTTTTTTTTTTTTTTTAAATCACTTGCAGTCCACCCCACAAATTTGTCCTGAAGACCTTAATCCCTAGCCCATCAGGAAACATTGTGTATGTTAATTTTTCATAATGAAAATAGAACATCAAAATATTTTACTAGTGTTTCCTTATGAAATGAATTCTATTGTCACTTCTTATTTTTGTCTCCCAGCTACATATCTTTGAACATTCCTCACAACATTTCAAAGGTTACAGAACATAAAGCTTTTGTATCAAATAGAGACTGTCTTCGTCAATGTGAATTAGACAATCATTTTCTCTCATTTTCCTTGTTTAAAAATATCTTAAAATCAAATTTCTTCTCTAGCCAAATCTTATAATAAAGCATGACATTAAAATCTGATTTTATCATATTTTCCAAAATACAGCTAAAAGTCACAGGATTCCAAATTTCATTTACATTAATCAGTTCTATTATTTTGCCTTTAGTCATAATCTTACCTAACTCATCACCTGCCCTTTAGGTAGGCAAGCACTTCATTTTTCTAAAGTCCTCCAGTTCTACAAACTCCTTTAGGGGCTTATTCTCATATTTAGCAACATATCTTGTCAAGAAATTCATTTTTCTATCTCTCTCCTTGTCAACCTTGTTATTTGCCCTTTTTAAAGCTATAGCTTAGCCATTATATTTTCTTGACCTTTATTTGAACTACATGTATCTCAAATATGGTTAAACAAAAAAAGAAATTATCCATTTTAGATTCCTTGAGATTTGACTTAATAGTACTAACCTAAATAAAAATGAGATGATAAGTTGGGAAGATATGATATTAGAAAGTCTCTGTTAATTATCCTTCCCCTTGAAGACCAACATCATATCAAATTTTTGAAATTATTTAAAATTAAGGTTGCTTTGCACACTTAGATTAGGCAATTACTAGACTGTAACAAATTGTAAGACTTGTAGTATATTTCATGTAAGTTAAAAGTTATGATAACTTACTATGCAGGCAAAAATCTTATATCTTCAACTTCATGTCTAAATTCTAAAATAGTAACATTTTATCACCTTTTATTTTACTTATACAATCTGTTTTAAATAAATAGAAAAATTAAGTGAATATGTATTGGCTGCTTAGGTTTAACTTCTATTAAATTTAAATGAGAAGAAAATTTTCCAAGTCAAATGGTCTCATTTTATAGGAAAAAAAAAAAGATAAATTGAAATACTAAGTTATTATGTGACTTGTCCACTTAAATTTTGGAGTGATTTAAATTGGGCAAAATATAAAAAGCAAACAAACAAAAGAACCTAAATATTTCATGGTTCTGTGCTGACAAAATAAATCCAATTCTTATTGACAGAAATATTATTATTTATAGAAATTCAATTACTATTGAACATTCCTAGGGTTAATAAAGAGAGCAGACATTTCTTGCCCTCCTTGTCCCCCAAGATTATTTGCCTGTATAACTATAACAAATACTTATTGTACTTATTGTCTCATTTCTAAAAGAACAAGTAAGTACTGGATGCCTAAAAGATAGGAAATATAAATCTCGAGGGCGAGAGTGCAGAAGTGGAGTGCAGAAAGGGACATGACCGAGGCTGAGGTCATGCCAGTGGGAGACACAGCTATAATCCAGTTCCATGTGTCCCCAGTGTTGCACAGCCTCCAGAAATTAAGCATATAGTGCAGAAAACATGCAAGTAAGTATAACTTCTACAAGCTTGGACTTGCCCAGGACCAATTCTTGAAGAATAATTACTAGAAATACCACATTACTTATTTTTCCTGACATGAAGAAAAGAATGCTTTCATTGTAATGACTACAAGTTAAGAATTAGCATTTTATCATATGGTTGTGACTTTTCACTCTGCCTGGGACCCTATTCTTAATTTCACTATCACCATCTAGGCACATAAATACAAGAAAGAGAAGTGAAAGCAAAACAACAGAAATCCTTAGAGCAATGGGAACTCTCAATGTCCTGGGACAAGATAATTATACAATCAGGGATTGCTATTTTTGCTGTAGAAAGCACCCAAGAGTTACCTATGAAAGAGAGGCAAGTTTGTGTCACTTAAACTAGACTTCTCTGGACAGCTATGAGTCACAGGGAGGTGGCGCCTAGTTAAGACCTTGTTGAATCAAGTTCAATGTGCTTTCTCTGACATTGTTGTGGTGGACAGGTCTGTCTCTTATTGTTGCTATTGTTAGTTGCCTCTGAAATTCTGGTGAAAAGGTAAGGGATTGAAGAGAGGATTAGAAAGCTGTTTGTTTGAGGGGCAGTCAGGATAGAATGCTAGTTAGGAGCATAGCTACGAAAGTGTCTAAGGACCTTACTAAATAAATACAAGTGTTTGAAGTTAATAGTGTTAAGTGGTTTGTGACACCAACATTGCAATGTTAATAAACAGTAATAATAAAATGGATAAAACAAAAAAGCAAGGGAGGCAAAACCTGGACTCTCCTCCAAAGCATTTTCTTACTAGGGTGGAAGGAAAATGATGGGGGTGGAGAGGTGGAGGAATATTCTTAACTCTGCTTCATTGGTGATATTAAATACTAAGAATATGAGCAAAGAAACAAGACATCAGGCAAATCAAGTGGGATTCCTTTTAAGCAGGGACAGAAAGTCAATTGTGGGGGGAATAATTTGCCCTAATTCCATGGTAAGATTTTAAGGGTGACATGAATGTTTCGTTGTTAAAGAAAACTTTTCTTGCACTTGGGAAAGCCATGCCAGAGTATTTAGGGCTGAAGTACCCTGATGGATTAATTCCATATTCTTCACACACATTTCAAAGCATGGTCAGATTCAAGCTGAAAAGGGGGAATTGTTTCCAGGTTTAGAAGAAGGTGGAGGGAAAACTTAAAGGTACTTCTCACCTGCTGAACAGTATGTATCTTTCAAGTACTCTGTTCTCAGGGTTTGAGTAGAGAGGCCTCCATTGACCAACAGCTCAATTCTGGATATACTGACAGCCTAGATGTGCTCAGAAAATAGACTGATGATCCAGGACAGACCAATTGGTCCCATGAAGACTGATCTCACCTAAAGCATGGTTCCCTCCTGCTACTCCAAATGCCCAGCTTCTGTTACATAGACACCTTCATACCAAAGAACATGACCACCCCATGTGCACAGTGGGGTCGATGGATGGAATTTGCATGGGTAATTTACAAATGTTGAATTTGTCATAAGTCCTAATTATGAGAAGAATAACATATCAAGTTTGGTCCATTTATAAAGTCTAATACTGCTTCATCGGTAACAACGCTAGACTGTTTAGATTGATTCCTGTTCAAGGAACCATGGAGATTGGCTATAATATTGTGCATTATATCTGTAGCACATATTGCATATTTTATATGGCTTCAGGTTATGCCCTAAAAATGGAAACAAACAAAAAACCCCTAAGATTGCTATTAAGGGTTCTGTTTATTCTCTCTTTCCAATTCAGGGAACTATAGATGTTGACCACTAACATGGACATATAATACAGTAGATACCTCATCAGCAGGAAGCTTTGACTTTTTTTTTTTTTTTTTTTAATTTTACTTTCATAGAGAGGAAAAGGGAGAGAAAGAGAGGGAGAGAACCATCATTGTGCAAAGATACATCGATCAGTTGCCTCTCACATGCTCCTAGCTGAGGACCTGGCCCACAACCCAGGCATGTGCCCTGACTAGGAATCAAACCAGTGACCTTTCAGTTCACAGGCTAGTGCTCAATCCACTGAGCCACACTAGCCAAGGCGGCAGAGATCTTTTAACATCATCCTGCAAAAATACCAATTCAGTGAAAATTCACTCACATTTTTCAGATTTTTATGACACATTTGACATGGAAGGAAATATTTTATTTCCTTTAAATAATGTTTAACAATAAATATTACTTTTACAATGAGGTCATTTCTTAAAATATATTGACATTTTAGTCATTTGGATTACAGTTAATAGCTCTCTAACATGAATTATAGGAAAAGCTGAAATTATATGGGTTTGCCTAACTTTAAAAAATACTCACTGGATAGCTGTGAGAAATTTGTCTCAGTTCAAACTTATGTAAGTTTTAGGCTTTTAATAGGAATCTTAATTTACCTACTTAAATATATAAATTTCTTGAGAATTAACTTATAAAAGATAAGTAAAGCCATTCATTTACTGTTAAAATATTTAAAATGTAAAAACTATGCCTCATTTGAAAGTTAATTAGATAAATTTACAGAAAAAGACAAAAACCATGTCTTCTTTTCTGTATGTCTTCCAGGATGCTGGACATTCAAAAAGCTTTGTCTGTACGGTGTCCAATGTGTTTGAAAAGTGGAAGGGCATTGAGTGTCATTGACCCTGGCAAAATTCTACAATTTTTTTCTGGCAATTGAAATGAAGATTGAAGGCCCTGGCTGATGGCTCAGTGGAATGGTGCTGGCCTGTGCACCCAAAGGTCGCTGGTTCTATTCCCAGTCAGGGCATATGACCAGGTTGCAAGCCAGGTCTCTAGCCAGGTCTCTAGCTGGAGGCAGGTGAAAGACAACCATACACTGATGTTTAAAAAAGAAAATGAAGACTTGAAGATGCAGAAATAGAGATGTAGCTTTTAGTTCACTGGAATTAATACTATTTACTGAACTCCGCAATGAGATTTTGCCTAGAGTAAAGATGACCCATTAAAACTATTCTTGAAAAACAAAGAAAACCAACAAACAAGCAAATGAACAAACAAAAGTACTTGATAGTCCAAGTAGTCACAGCACATTGTTTTGAGCAGAGGTCCAGCCTGTCTGAGGAAACTAGGAAGAGTATTGCCTTGAAATTCTATTCTCTATGCCTTCCTGTCATCTCTTTCTCCCTCTCTCTCATCCCTCTCTTGTCTCGCCTACCACACTAATATGACTTCTCAACTAGAGATTTTCTCAAATGCTTCTTGCATGTTTCTTTCTAGCCTAGGTAGCATGTTAAAGGTTTCCCAAATATTTCTACTCATTTTTTTTTCTCTTTGTTCTTATGTGCAATGTTGCATCTGCCTGAATTGTTATATCTTCCCTAACCCCTGCCTTCTTTCCAACTCTGTCACTTCTCTTCAGTGCCTGTGTCCTTACTCATAGGCCTTTTCTGAACACATTATGCTTATTTGTCTTCATAATTATCTTAATTATGATTGTAATTGTAACCTCACATATCCTTGTTGCATTTATTACACTCTTTTCCAAATTAAATGTCAATTTGAATTTTTAATATTTATCTAAATGTGCTTTTTACATTCATGCAGTGCAGGAAATGTTCCCTCTTTCTTTATCCTCCCAATTTACCTTTATTCCCACCAAACACAAACATATAGTGCACATGTGGTCACTTAGTAAATGCTCTCATTTAAGAATGAAAATAACAATCCCTTTATATTGTTTATTTTTCCATATTAATTTTGCTTCTTTTGTTCCATTCTTATACTTAATCTTAAAATTAAATACCATATTTAAGCAACACAAATAAACTAGGGGTCTTTAGCAAGAGTACTAATCACTAATGTGAAAGTTTCAGGAGTGGAGAAGCCAAAAACATATATTACTCTCCTTGAACATGGCTGGGTTTACAAGTAGTAATTTCCAGCTCACCTCTGTCCAACTTGCATTTGCATGCCATGACCCTAGAAATTTGGTAAAACGATTTCCTATTCATTGCCCTTCCTTCATTCATGCGCCCATTCAATAAAATGACACATGCATCACGATTACACTTTGCATTTGGAACCAATTGTGCCCCATGTAAAAGCTCAAGTGGACAGATATTCCTAACAAACACTTCTATACAAAAAGATCAATGGCCTATTATGCTGTACAGAGATGAAGGTTCTAAGTACATTCCGGTTTTTAACAAGGAACAAGAAAATTACAAACCAGATCAATATGTCCAACAGAATGCCTGTTCATTTGCTAACTCAGGCTACTCCTGGAGACCCTTGTGTGTTTTTTGTTCCAACATTTTGTTTTCGGAGCTGACACATGAAAACCTCGGGACTGAAATACTAAGACTTCAAAGCTCCCACTCTGTGTGGGAAGCATTTTCACCGGCATCCAGGGATGAGACAAACACTTTCATCATCGGGCTGAATAATAAGCCTTCCTCCAGGGACCAGTTCCTCTCAGGAAGCTTCCTGCACCCATTATGTCAGACTACAGTTTAACAGCTTGAGAAACTGTGGCTCACTTGCACGCCCATAAGGTATCGGTATTTTTCCCAGGCTTTTGTCCAAGTGATAATCTTAAGGATAGATTTCAAGATTAAAAAGCAAATACCATCGAAATTTCTGTTCTGGATATTTTTAAAAAACACTCTTGAGTCCTAACAAATGCTATTGTTTTAGTGATTTCAACAAACATATTCCTACAGATAACAATAGCCAGAGGAAAAAAAATAAAAGCTGCATCCCAAGCATTTGCAATTGAAAGAAAAACAGAAATCAATTGTTAGCTTAACACAATAGAAATAAAAATGATACAATACTGCTCATAAACACAGTACTTTATATAAACAGCAATTAGGGTAATAGAGAATTTTTTTAAGCATTATAGTGTGTTCACATTTTTTATTATGTAAATATAGATACTGCTTTTATTTTAAATTTTATAAAAGTATAATTGATATACAATGTTACATCAAATTCAGGTGTACAATACAATGATTTGACATATATATTTCTTACCATGTACTTGCCACAATAAATCTAGTAATTGTCACCATACAAAATTATTACAATAACACTGAGTATACTCATACTCCCTATGCTGTATATTATATCCCATTACTTACACTTGTTTTATAAATGGATGTTTTTACCTCTTATTCTTCTTTACCTTTATCATCCATCTCTTCTACCCTAGATTTTGCTTTTAAACAGCTACTTCCAAATCTATTATTAGCAAAACTTCTCAAATAATGTTACCTTTTATGAACATGATAAACCGTGCCTGTAAACCTTTTTCATTCTAATGGTAGCATTGCAATCTCTGTACAAGACCAGGACACTGAGAGCACAATTTCCATTCCTTTCTTGCTTTATAAGTCTGCTCCCTGCAAACTCATCAAATGTTTGATACAGAAGAGAATGTACAACCTTGAATTAAAAGATATAGTCAACCTCCGTATTACACTAGGGTAGAGCCATAACCATCCTTACACAAGCCTTCTTTACGAATTCATTTAGTTGAAATTTCCCAACATGATGGAAATCCCCCTAGGTGGGCATGGAAAGCACTGGACCTTTTTCCTTGCAACAAATGTAATCATTGCTTAGGACTATCAATAGATGAAAAGATTGCTGATAATACTGGTGACATAGAAACATTTCATATATTAAGAATTTCCATTTAAAAGACCACAGAACCATTTCAAAACCCTGTTCAAGTGGAGGACATTACAGAAATGGTAACCATAAAAATATTCATGGAAGTAAAGGAGCCATTTACTAACCCAGAGATATAAATATTTTGATGGTAATAGAATAAAAAGATTAAAATAATAATAACATATAATTTGGGGTATTAAAACTGACTTATAGGTTCCATAATTGGTGTTGAGTTGATCCACAGTTGAATTTCTGGCTGCCAGTATTATATAGTTGACCCTTGAAGAAGGTGGCTTTGTATTGCATGGGTCTACTTGTACTTGAGATTTTTCAAATAAATATTGTAAATGTATTTTCACTTTCTTATAATACTGTTCTCTTTTCCTAACTTACTTTACTATAAGGATACAGTATATAAAAGAGATAATACACCTGGCTTGTGTAGCTCAGTGGATTGGCACCAGCCTGCAAACCCAAGGGTTGCTGGTTGGATTCCCAGCCAGGGCACATAACCAGGTTGCAAGCCAAGTCTCCAGCCAGGTCTGTAGCTGAAGGCAGGTGAAAGGCAACCACACATTGATGTTTCTTTCCCTTTCTTCCTCCCTCCCTGCCCTTCTCTCTCTAAAAAATAATAATGAATAAAATCTTTAAAAGAAAGAACATGTAACACAGAAAGTATTTGTTAATTGACTGTTCATGTTATCATTGAAGGCTTCTGGTCAATAGTTGGCTGCTATCAGTAGGCTCTTTTAAGTTTTGGAAGAGTCAATAGTTTGATGCTAAATTTTAATCCTCAGAAGTCAGCAACTTTAATCCCACATTATTAAAGAGTCAACTGTGGTAGTAATAAAAATAATAATAATATCATAGTAATAATAGCAATGAAAAAATTTCTTCTTTCATTAGTATTATCATTACCAAAATAATTATTATCACCATCATAACCAACTGAAGAAAATTTCCACAAGTAAATGAAATCATAAGGAAGTTTTAATATTCAAATATTCTTAATGTTTTATATTTAGTTCACTCAGAGTGAACATCTGATTGAAATGAGCTTCCTAAGAACATGAATTGACAATAAAGAGTGGAACCATAAACTATTTTTAAACTTTGCCTAGAATTTTAAATTAAAATTTAGATCTGATATCTGTATCTTTTTTTGTCCTTATCTATTTCACTCTTCAGTCTTTTGAATGGCTTTTGATTATGCAAACTTTTGTGAGACTGTTATAATTTATGGTTATATGTCACCACTAGCACATCTACATTTATCACAAAATGAGAGAAATACTGAAAGAAAAGAAAATACCTTGAAGATTCTTCTCATTTATTTAAATCTTGTCAAAATAAAACTGTATGATGACAAAAAGCTGCAAAATATGACACAATAAAAGGCTTGTTGAGATAATATATTAATGGTATATTCAGTTCCATTGTCCATATTATCCATGAAAATTAAGAACCTACTTTTAGAGTCTATAGCCTTTTATCAACTGTCTTTAACACAGTACCCAGAGCATCACCTGACAGGTAATAGACCCTAAATGTATAGCTGCTTAATAAATAAACAGGTACATTCATTTTCTTTTTAATTTAGCAAACACTTGGATAGTTAGGCATATATCTAAACACTTTAGTTTTATATTCCTATTTAATTCATTTAGCCACCTTATGGGGTGAATGTTAGTATGAACCAACCTTGCCAACACTTTGCTTTCAGACTTCTGGCCTTCTGAATTGTGGTAGGATAAGTGTCCTTGCTTTTAGTCGTCCGATGTATGGTCATTTGTTAGTAGCCCTAGAAAACTGATACAACATGTAAGCAGGTTAAATTTAAGAATAACCAATCTAAGAACGTACTTCAATATAAACAACTACTTTTAAATATGATGAAAGGAACTTAAATATACAAGCAAACAAATAAATTTCAATATTCTAAAAAATAGCTGCTCACAATGATCACCAAAGTCCATACCTCAGTAACACAATAAAACTTTGCTTGTTGTTTGCTTTCTCTTTTTCAATACCGGCCACTGGAGTATAGTCCTTAGTTAAGATATTTAAGTGCATGAATAACAAGTTCTGAACATGAACCATAGATTTTGGTGACAGTTCCATTTTCAAAGGCAATGGATTTTGGAGTTAGTAAAAAATTTTCATAGCTTAACTATATCTAGTTAATAGCTGACAACTCTGGTTTTATTCATATGTACTCTAGTAACCAACATTTATTTTTCTTTTGGAAAAATTAATTTTCTGTTTTATTATATTTTAATTAACATTTCAATGTCCTGTTGTTTTTTGGCCCCCTTTCTTTCTCTCCCTGGCTCTATTTCCACCTCTCTTTTTAGCTTGGTCTCTATTCTGTAGGGAATGATGTCCCTCATACTTTTAAGATTATTAAGACTATTACATTAGTTTGGCTGGTTAGTGGCCTTTAGTTAAAAATGTGAACAAATAATGGAAAAGACTGAAAGCTGTCAGAGGGGAGGAGGAAAGAAGGTGAAGGAGTTAACCAAAGAACATATATGTATCACAATGTGGTGATAGTCAGAAAGAAGGGAGAGCAGGTGGAGACTGACAATGGTGAGCTGGGCCAGGGGTGCGAGGATCAGGACATCTTTAATGGTGTTAATAACAATAAAAGTAGAGAAAACAATGTGGTCAGGATACAGAAACAGTAGGAGGCACTCAGAACAAGAGTATCAATTGCCTGATGACCCCTAAGGAATAGAGCCTTAACTAGTGTTTATGTCTTTGCAGCTCTGTAGAAACTAGTCTGAAAAGGTACAACATCTGAATTCTACAGATATTATTACAGGTTTTCATTCTCATTCAAACTCAAAGTTTCTACACATTTACTTTCAACTCTTTGGTTATTAAAATGACTTTCAAAATACCCTCTGCTAATTAAGTTTAATTGGAGCCAACGAGAGGTGATCCTGCCTCTTCCAGCCCCATCAAAAAGAAAAAGATATTTATGATTTTGACTGAGGGATGTTTATCTATGAAAATGTATCTTTTTTGTATTGTAATTCTTTTAATTCATCAGCTAAATAAAGTTAAACTTGACTTAGCTTCTATCATGGTTTTATATTCAAAAGAAGCAAAGTTAGTGAAATCATTCACTTTAATTTTAATGGATTATTTTTCTGGTCTTGATTCATTTCAAAAAATTATTTATAGCTTTTTTGTTCACCCTATTATGCAGAAATTACATCAACTTCTGTTTTGAATCCACTGCTACCATTTTAGAAAACAGATTGTTGCATATGAACAATATTCAAATTTCATATTTTGGATAAGCCTCATTTTGTTTAAAGCTAATAACTAGGATAGTTATAATTAGAATTTTTAGAAACAAACTGTCTTATAATTAAAGTTGAGTTGTCCTTTAAATTCATCTCCACAATATTCATATACATTCATTAACTCCAGATGTAATTGGAAGGCACGTAATTAATGCAATGGTTCTGAAAGTTTATCACATTACCACCAATCATCATATTTTCTTGATGATCCTTGGCAACATGCAGCTAGGAATCAATAAAATACTAATTATGAATTACTAATTGTAATGACTCCACAAGGCCTTAAAAACAACATCACTGTTTAAATTAAATTAAGTTAGTTTTATTGACCTAATTATTGAAGGATGAGTTGTTTCAAGTTATACAATTCTGGACATTTGAAATAACTTCTGCTATTATAATTAATGCCAATTCTTCAGAAAGCAAAACCCACAAACAAAAAAAGATTCAAGCTTGCTCACTAAATGCCATGAAAGAACATATTCCTACATTTTAATTTTAACTGTTAATAAAAACAAACATGGAAATGTAGGATCAGTACCCTTTCAAGAATTTTTAGCCGAACCTTTCTTACATTCCATTGATGTGAATAAACTGAACATATGTGAAAACAACAAAGACCACCACTGATTTTCAATTGTATTATGATCAGCCCTGTTATAATCAATCAGCTTCTCTTCAAGCTTGAAGTCCCCTGCTATGCATTAAAAAGGTGATTATTTTCTAACAAGCCTTTTCACATTATAAACTCTAGAAGAGTAATCTTTTAATCAATTAAATTACATAGTTACAGGACAATTTAAACAATTAATTTCAGAACTCATAAGATTGAAACTTGGTTCAGAAACCTAGCTCAAAGCAAATTGTTTCAAACTTCAGAACATTTCCTTGGAATCATTCATTCATTAGTTAAGCAGTTCAACATTGATATCTTAATTATTTTTCTACATTCAAACTGACAAGTGGAGTACATTTGTAAATGAAGGCTTCACCTGTGTTAAAGAACACTCTTGTCAATATTCATACACTCAGCTCTCTTGCAGGTGATTAACTCAAGGAATCTCAGCTATGAGACCCTTCAAGACTGTGACAAAAAGACAAAAGGAGAACAAAACTTCAGTCCTGATAACCCTTCTTGATTTTACTGTTGGTAGTTTTACCACTATTGAATTTAAGTAAATATTTTGTAGCAGTTGTCAGGCTGAAACAGGCTTCTCATCTTATTTGAAAGGTCCCCATGCTCTACTTCAGCATCTTTGTATTCAGCAGTTCTCACATTGAAACAAAGGCTGCATTATCCTTCCTGCCTGTGTTTTCACTGATGAAATTAGTTTAAAAATATTGGTGTCTTTTATTTCAAGTTGAATTAAATTAGTCCTAAAACTGAACCTATTAGAATTCTAGCTCATAATCTTTGTAATTTCTTAATGTTTCATTGCAAACTTTCCAAGGTAACTACTTTGTCCATAATAGATAGCAGCTGGTATCACCTTTGTCCACTGAGTGTAAACGTATCAAGAGTCTTCTCTAGAATTAAATGACAAAGTTGTATTCAAGGGTTTTAAAATTTGCAAATCTTGAAACACCACCAAGGTAACACACTCACTGGTTCCAAAGAGAGTAGAAAAATTGAGAACTCCAGTAGTTAAAAGTACATTCTTCAGAAGAATCAGTCCCGCATTTCAGCTGAATTGGTCCAATACAGTGACATTCCATATATCGCATCCTGGATATTGGAGGACAGGTGGCCCAGGCACATGAGCATTCCTCTTAAGTTCTTTGCAGAGTTACCTATAGGTTTTTTATAAATAATAGATGATTGATGCCCAATAGAGAAGTTCAAAAGTTGAAGTCCTTGGTCTAAGGTATAATAAAACCTATTCCTCATGTTTCAAACCATTCTGATTTAAATAATTTTGTCAGGTTTGCTATGGTAACTCCATTTCATTTCTTCCTCTTTATACCTTCTTTACCATGTTAAATAAAGCAGATATTTTAACTGCATATATTTAGAAAAATATCAAGAAAGCACATTTGATGAAGATTGGAACTAGACATCCGGTTTTAAACTATATGTCAATAGTTGCTGGCATCAATATATAATTAGATCTAAAAAGAACCTATGAATAATTATGTCTCTGCCTTCATTTGTTACTTTAAAATAATAGTTAGAAGATGGCAATGTAGGCAGACATGGCTGGCCTCTTTGCACAATCACATCAAAATTACAATTAAAATATAGAACAACCATCAGCCAGAACCATTAGAAATTGAGTAGAATGGAAGTCTAACAACTATGGAATTAAAAAAACACTTCCATCAAGACAGGTAGGAGGGACACAGAGGCCAAATAGGCTGGTTACACACCACCTGTGTTGGATAAAAATTTGGGAGGGATATCTCAGAAGTGAGAAGTCCCAGTGCCACACCAGGTCCCAGAGCCCAGGGTTCCAGTGCCACACTTTTGAAGCCACAACTTCTGGCTTCAAAACAAGCAAGGATTGAGTTAGTAGAAGAAAATTTTTGGAACCACAAGCAGTTCATTCTAAACACCCCACACATGAACTCACCTACTCAGATCCACACCCTCTGAGCTTCAATACCCAGCACTGGGATAGCAGCTTGAAAGGCACCAGCAACATACAGAAAGAAACTGAAGTATCTGCAATCAAGTTGAGCAGAGACCATTATCTCTTTTCTAATCTCTCCCCACACAGAGCCAGCTAACTGGTGCCATATCTGAGACTCCATAAACCTGGGTAACACTGTCTGACCCAACTTGGAGATTCAGATTCCACCCCACCGAACTATAGGCCCACACCCAAGCTGCTAATTCATATGAATGGCTGGTCTTGGCTCATGTTTCACAACTTCCTAAATCCTATCAACCAAGCAACAGCTGGCTTCAGTGAGCTCCAAGCCCAGCAATAGCAAGACTCAGTTTAGATTCACAGCTTGGCCTGAGAATCTCCAAGCCCAGCACAAGTAGCAGCATCTCAGATTGCTTTATAGCTCAGGCAGAGTGGCCTAGGCAATACACAGGTGGGTCTGACCTTGGCCTGCACCACAGGGGAAACCCCATGGCCAGTGCACCTAGTGAACAGCTACAGACCCTGCTGGAATGCCACCACTTACACAGTTGATCCTCTCTGAAGAGCAGAGGTCAGTGGTCAGTGGTCACAACTAAGCCTTACAGTTGACTTGCCTGGTTAAATCCCTCCCGTTGATCTGCCAACATCAACCAAGGCTCAACTACAAGAGGAAGGTATACTCATCACACACAAAGGACTAATCTCAAATACCAAGCTTGGGTGACAGGGAAGGCTATGGCACAGGACCGTACAGGATACCTACTACATTAGGCCACACTAGCAAGACATGGGATCAAAGCAGCTTTCTGTGTATTAGCAGCTTCCTAATACACAGAAACAAACACATGGAGGCTACCAAATTGAAAAGACAAAGAAATGTGGTCCAAATGAAAGAACAGAACAAAACCCTGAAAAAACAAATAAACCAAAATGGAGATAGCCAACCTATCAGATGCAGAGTTCAAAACACTGGTGAGAGGATGCCCTGCAAAATGATTGAGTACAGTCACACAATAAAGAAAGCAAGGAAGGTTTTACAATGTGAAATAAAGAAAAACAACAGGAATGGGAAGGAAGTCGGTACTCAAACCAACAATTTGGAACAAAATGAAGAAATAAACATTCACCCTGAACTGAAAGGACAAATAAGAATTGGAAAAAAATGAGAAGAGGCTTAGGAACCTCAGGGACAATTTTAAAGGTGCTAACATCTGAATCATAGGAGAAGAGGAAGATCAAGAAATTGAAAATTTATTTGAAATAATAATGAAAGAAAATGTCCCTAATTTTGCGAAGGAAATAGACATGTAAGTCCAGGAAACACAGAGAGTCCCAAACAAGTTGGGCCCAAAGAAGACCACACCAAGGCTCATCATAAGTAAAATGCCAAAGGTTAAAGATAAAGTGAAAATCTTAAAAGCAGCAGGAGAAAAGCAGAGAGTTACCTACAAAAAATTCCCTATCTGATTTCTCCAAAGAAACTTTGCAAGCAAGAAGGGGCTGGCAAGAAATATTCAAAGTGATGAAAAGCAAAAACCTACAACCTATATAACTCCATCCAGCAAAGCTATCATTTAGAATGGAAGGGCAGATATAGTGCCTCCCAGACAAGGTAAAGCTAAAGGAATTCATCATCACCAAGCCATTATTATATGAAATGTTAAAAGGGCTTATTTAAGAAAAAGAAGATCAAAACTATGAACATTAAAATGAAAACAATCCCACAGAGGGTGGGGGACATTGTGGGAGGGAAGGAACATACTGGGCAGGGGGGAGTAAAGGGTAAAATATGAGGCAACTTTAACAGCATAATCAATAAAATGTACCTAAAAAATGAAATAGTATTCTCCACAGCCTCCTACTCAGGAGCATCACTTTTTCTTTTATACTTAAAGAAAAGCATATAAAGAAATCCTCTATTATGAAATGTGTTACCACATGCCAGCTCTCCACACTGTACACTCCTGTTACCATTGTAAAGTGAGAGAGATGTTGACTGCAGTGGTCTAATAAATCCTGACTGCAATTAAACATTACTTTCAAATATATTTTATACCTCTTTGTGTGTGGGAACATTTTTTTTCCTGTTTAATATGCTTGAAAATTGCCAACCTGGCTCAAGATAAAAATTCATTTGTCTTTTAGAAAAATCTTTCATTATTGAATAAAATGAAAAAAACAGAAATGTATGTCATAAAAGGGGGTATGTGGAGGGAAGGAAAACAATTAAGAACTTTACAATGGAGGATTCAATGGAAAGTTTTAAATTGGAAACAATAAACAACATACTTGCATTTTTAAGCAAGGAACAATTTTCAACAATAACACTTTGCTCGTGATTTTATTTTCTGACTGGAATACATAAATATAATAATCTTATAAAAATAAAAATATATGAAAATTACATTCTGAATTTATAGACTGGTTTCAGAATCCTTTTACAAACAAGAATTTTTTTTTTTTACGTATTGCATACAAAACAATCTGGCTTTTCTAGCCTCTCAATGAATGTTCATCATATTCAATTCTATCATGTTTTTTTGAAAACATCTGAAAACCCTTCAAGGTTTGCATATGTATTCCTAATATGAGATTAGCATGTTAGAAAGTCAGGATTTGGAGGAGTTGTCTTACTTTTTTGTTTGTTTTTGTTTTCATGGTTAGTTATACAGAACACTCTGCTTATGAAATATGTTTTACAGTTAAAACTTCAGATTGAACTTTATTCTAAGGCATAATATTTAGCACAATAGGTTTGGAATATATATTTAGTATGCTGTCAAGGTCAATTTTCTTAAGGCAGCACCAACAAGTGAGATTCAGCCTACAATTGCATAGACAGGAAATTATCTATTCTATTCACTATTCGAACAGGTACAAATGTACAGAGAATAAAAATTAAAAAATAAAGCAGGATATATAGCCTAATGCTGATTTTCTTCACTTATATCCTACAGCCTCCAGGTTTTATTATCAGAGATAACTTTTATTGACCATTCCTCTTCATTTTACCTGAAATATGAAATGATTATATAAACACATACCCTAGTGCTTCCTTATTTTTACATTTTTTAACCTAGTATTCTAGATTGGAAATGATTTGTTATCAGTATGCAGAGAGCTATCATATTCGTTTTTAAAGAAAACATACTACTTATTTAATAGGATGCACTTTAAGGTGTTCAGCCTATCTTTATAGATAAGTATATAAATGTTTACCCCAAATCTTTTGTAAGCAAGGTTGCAGTAGTTATTGATAATGGGGAATGAAATGAAATAGAATAAGCATTGCCAGGAGGGTCACTTAAAATGCAATTGGGGGGACCATTGAGAAGGTAGGGTTTAAGCACATCTCATGCCTCAGTTCTTGGAACTGTCCTTAAGTCGCTGACCTATTGCCAAACTCAGCTCAAGGCTGAACAACAAATATACTGGGTCAGCGATTGCTCCATGAACATATATGGCTTTTCCTTCTCTTCCATCAAGGCAACCAGATCATCTGCAGTCTTCAAATTGAAAGAAACCAAACCATTTCAAAAACCAGCATCCTCCATTTACATAATGGGACAACCAATCCCAAATGGCCTAGCTAACATCTTTTATTTACATAGAGGACCTAATGAGCACAGTTATATGATTTTGTCCTTCATAGGCTATGCCTTTCTTCTTTCCCTTCAAACACAATTTAGGTTGCTACCTGAATCTGAATGCCTGAATCTGAAAGCTTATAATCATTCTTTTGCTCAAATAATTGATTTTTAATCTTATCAGTATATATATGATCTCAGTTTGGGTTCTACCAGAAAAAAGATCTGATCAAAGTTCTTTGGTCCAAATTATTTACTGGGTAGTGATTCCAGAAACACAGAACATTGAAGAAAAAGAGGTAAAAACAAGAGTCCAAGAAAGAGTGTAGTGTTAAGAAATTTACCAGTGTGATCCGCTAGGTCTCAGCTTTGCGGGAGAATCTTGGCACACAGAATAGAACATATTGGAGGATTCAGTTCTTCCAATTCAGGGGCTAAGAAACTATAACATTTATCTAGAGACTCCCCACCAATCCATTTTTTATTGTGGGCTGTTTACGAGGATAGTAGCTCTGTAGCACTTTTGGATTTCTCTGTGCATGGTCCCTGCATACTTTTACCAAAATATAACTCAGAAAGAATATGGAGGTTCACAATGAAGTTGCCTTCTTACAAAGATATAGAAATGATATAAAAAAGGGCACAGAAACTATCCTCTACATTATCCTTAGTAATGTGTCTTTTCGTACAAGAGTCTAAGAGTATGTTTATTTTTAGTATTGCAAATTACCTTACACAGTCACACCAACAATGTGGTTTTTTTCATGCATATTTCCCCATCTATAGAACTTTAATAAATATGATATTTGCTATTATAACAACTAAAAATGCTACTTTGCTTCCATTTTGCCTTTCAGTAATCTCATTAAGTTTGAGATTAAGCTATTTTAATCTAAGTTATTTGTTTTTCTCTGATATGTCTGTCCATATACTTGTCAATTTTAAAGATCACATCATTGGTCTTTTCTTCATGAACTTTTACAACCTCATCACATATTGAACAAATTTAGCATTTTTCATATAAAAGGAATTATATTTAATAAGATTCATTCAAATAGTTTGAGTTACAGGTGTTTAATACTATACAGAAAAAAATAGGATGGCTTTTCAGGAATTGGTTCATGGATATTATTCAGCTGAGAATAGAAACTGTTAAATTTGCCCTGTAGAAAGTCTTATCAATATAAATGATCTCCAACAACTTGCATGCATTTTTAAATAGCCATAATATTTTTCATGCCCTAGTTTTTAATATTAAAACTATCTGGAAAATTAACTGTGCTATTATAATAAAGTACCTGTGAACAGGACTGATGCAGGTCATTGGTGGACAATTTTATACAACAGAAGCAAAGAGAATGAATAGCAGGTTGTGGCCTGTAGAAGCATTAGGGGTCACTGTGAACTCAACTATGCCTCAGTAGGAGTGACACTTAAATGTTAGAGTAATGTTATTAGGGAATTTCTGGTTCTAGAGATGGTATAACTATAACCATGACTACAGGGTTAAATATGTGATGATTGTGGACAATGAGATTAGTCTGACATCCATTAAGAATATTGATTAATGACATTGAATTATGAAGACTTAAATAGTTTTGGGCAAGAGGAAATCATTGGAGATTCTTGGATCACTGAGAAGAAAGATATTTATAAGTTTCCAAAAATTAACCAGGGGTATGTGTGTAACTTGCATTAGAGGAAAGGAAAATGGGAAACAGAGACATTAGGGAAAGTGTGGCAGAAAAAAATCCACTTGAAAGAACTCAAACTCAAGTGGCACTGCAATACCCATAGGAAACAACAAAGTGGATTCCTTCCAAGAACCATGTCCAAGCCCTAGAAATGTCAGAAAAGACTACACCTTGAGAATATTACTACATAACTATTATGTTTACATATTCTAATCAAAAATTGAAGGATTATGAGTATACTCATGAAGGAGGACAATATTATGCACATATATACATATATGTGTGTATGTGTGTGTATAGTGAGTCTTTGATTATTTCAATATCTCATTTTGAGTATAAGAAGCTTATTAAAAATGTAATACCCGAACTTAGATTTAGTACCTTTCTGCTGGCTTGTTTTCAGAGATGAAGAATTTATTCTGCAAAACATTACAATGCAGATTTTTAGAAATATATGTTTTCCATATAATTTTGCCTCCAATCGGCAATGAAATTTTAGGACAATTTTAGTGACTTTCTTGTATAAAATATTTAATCAACTGGAACTTTAAGGGAAACCACAGTGCTCTGTCTCTAATAAGAGGTAGAAATTCAACCACAATGGGTTTGAAGTCATTAAATAAACAGATCCCCATTTCTTTTCTGAAGTAGCTGTAATTGACACAAATTCTTCTTGCCTTAATACAAAATCATGGAGATGTGATTTTCAGGGAATCTCAATTTGCTATCTCATTAATTCTTATTTTTACTTAATGGGTTCCTAGGCACTACCTTCTCTGCTCCTTTCAACAATACTACTCTCTCTTCCATTTGCTGCTATTGTTAGCCATTTGAAATTTGATGTCACATGAGCACTGATGAATGCTCAGGAAAATAAGTCAATTCATCAGACCTGTAGCAACTGGATACTGAGCATCAATTTTCTTCATTGAAAAATGAAAGAGTTTGGTAACAAAGTGGCTATAAAAGTAAATGGAATAAGATTTGCAGTTTATTTTTCTCATTCAAACCGATTTCCCTTAAAGTATGTGTCATAGTGTGAAGAGGTGGCGTTTAATATAAAATTGACTTTATCATAGCATTGCGTGTGTACTCAAAGGTCTATTGACAATGTAATACTTTTTTTTTTTTTTTTTTTAATGTTATGTTAGAGAGGAAGGGACGAAGAAAGAGAGGAGAAAGATCAATGTATGGTTTCTTCTCCAGTGTCCCCAAATGGGGACCTGGTCAGCAACCCAGGCATGTGCCTTCACTGGAAACTAAACAAGTGACACTTTGGTTCCCAGGCTGGCACTCAGTCCACTGATCCACACCAGCCAGGGTTAATAATAATTTGTTTTAATGTTAACTATATGAGGTCTCTCAAACTGTTTGCATGACAGCCAAGGAGAATGGACTGGAATGAGCATGAGTGAACAATGACATCTTCACTGTACGAGTCAGTGGGGTAGTTGATATACTTGAGTGAGCATGTGTACTGTGTGGCCATTGCATTTAAAATGGATGTGAGAGTAGGGCCACAAATCTGCATCAGATTTTGTGTTAAGCTTGAACATTCTTCCAGGGAAACTATTCAGATGATTCAGGAGGCTACAGCTGGGGCAACCGGTGATTGGCAGCTTCATCATAACAATGCGCCCCTCCCCCATGCATCATAGCTTGTGCAGTTTTTTTTTGGTGACACATCAAATCACCCAGGTTACTACTCAACCTTCTACAAACCAAATTTGGCACCTTGCAATTTCTGGCTTTTCCCAAAACTAAAATCACCTTTAAAGTGGAGATTTCAGAAATTTGATGAGATTCAGGAAAAAAATGACAAGGCAGCTGAGGTCCTAAGATGCCTACTTTGAAGGGGACTGAGACATCATTGCCCTATGTACATGTGTCTTGTATCTTGCAGCTTCTTCAGTAGATATCTCTATTTTTCATAGACATGACTGGATACCTCCTGGATAAATTGTATATGTTTAAAAGAAATAGTGATAAGATTTCTTCATTTCTAGATAATAACATTTCATAAATTTGAAACAAGAACTATTACAGAGCCACCGTACATCATTTAAAATTGAGTAGTTCCAGGCAATTCATTTGACATCACATCCTCTCCAAGAATTTTTACACAAGTCTGGCGTGACAAAAACTGATAGGTAGCCAATTAAGCTTATTTTTTATTTCATTCTGGGCACACAAATTGTTTTTCAGCCTCTTTGGTGAAACTATGGCTGCTAGTCAGTGTCATGAGATCTAATGTGATGCACAGCGATACAGGGAGAGGCAAAACTGGTTTACAGTTGGGATATGCAAAACGAGTTTATTCTTGTTTTTATTAATTATTTTATTATTTATTATTATATATTATATTTCTATTATTTATTTATATTTTATTATCTATTTATTATATTTTTATTATTTATAATTATAAAATAATTTATTTCTTAATTATTCTTGTGTTTATTAATTATTTTATTGCTTTCCTTCCAAACAACTGTAAACCTACTTTTGCTCCACCCTACACATTATGAAAGATGCAGACGAGCCTACCTTTTGGGTTTTCTGTTTAAAAAATAGCTCATTTTGAAATGATACTTCTGAGAAAGTTATTGGGAGTGTGGCTAAAAATAGACACAATGCTTGAACATAGAGCTGCCTACCTTTCATCAGATACAACTGTTCTTTTGTTAACTAGTGCCACTATCAGCACCACTCAAGTGCTCCTATTAGCATTTGAGGATATGTTCATTTCCTAATCTGCCTAAAAATGTCATGACTTGTGTTTCATGGTGAAGAAGAGATGAGCTGGTCCCTTAATTTGTCTTTGTCTATTGTTTTAAATCCAAAAGAAGAGTCCTCTTATCCTTGGTATTTAATGCCTCTTTCTTTTATCAGTCCATGATTTTTTCCCCCCATATTACAAATCTTTTTGTTTTCCTATGTTCTTTTCCTGGATTTTTTTTTTGGGGGGGGGTTTTATTTTACTATTGTCTACTCCTTCAGCCCTTTTATTGATCCTCAGTCATTCTCAAAAGTAAATCATCTATAATCTAAAAGTTCTTGGCAGCAAAGACAGCATTTTTAAAAGCTACGAGAGTAGCACTTTAAATTTTAGAGGCTTTTCTTCCTTTCTGAGCAAAATGGTAAATCTGGTTGATGTCAGTTTATTTTAGACTGCGAGTGTTAAAGTGACTTGGAAGACTGCATTCATTAAGTAATTTTGATGAGAATGGCATTTTCTTAAACCCGTTTTCACAATGGATAACTTGTAATGTACTCAAACAGCAGAGACTCAGTATTATTCTCTAGAGGACATGAATTATTTAGCTTGAAAGAACATGTAAAAATATTGGAGCAAAGCTGTTTTTAAAAAATGAGAAAAGGATGATTCATTCAGGTCTCAGGCTAAGTCTAGACAGTTTGAATCTTGGAAAAATTCTCTCTAAATCTCTAACCCTTAGCATTTCCAGCTATAGAAATAGGAGTCTGATCTGTTAATTAGCACAATTTCTTCCAATTCAAAAAATCTATAATTTCAAAAAAATTTTAGCATAACTTATCTATATATTGATTCATTGTTAGGAAGAATGAAAGTTGTTTGACTTCTCTTTTTATAGAGATGTGTTATGTTAATATTAAAAATGAAATAAAATGCCCCACTTAATTTATTTTTAATACAGCAGATTCTCAGTTGGCTTGTTAAGGCCCTCCAAGAATTCAGTAAAAAGAGAAGAAACAAAATATACCTCAAGATACTAATTTTTTTTGCATCTGTATTGAATATCATAGACTCAGATTTGTTTGATTGTTGTTTTAGGTGTCAAAAATCATTCAATTTTTAGATCCCACTTTGAGTTGAAAAAATGATAGTGGAATAATTTAAGCAAGTAATAACATCTGGTTCCTTTAAAAATGCATATTGTAAAGATATATCTAATATAAAAAGGTACCAAATGTTAATGTCATAGATGTATTGAAATGAAGGACAACATTTCTTTATAATATAAAACATTTATAATTCCAAGTATTTTCCCTGAATTTGGACTCTAAAGCATTGAGAAATCTAACTGGAAATTCAAAACATGTTGCACCCAAATTTCATAGGTCTACAGCTCTCATATAAGCGAGCTCTCCTAAAGTCAACCTTACTTAATTAGGGTTGTATTTGTGCTTCTGTCTAAAGTGTAATATTTGCTCATTTAATCTGTAGGCATTACCTCTGCAATACAAGTATGATCCCTGAAATCTTCAGCAACTTGCTCGAGGTCATGCAACTAGTACATCATCAATAGAACTACATGAGCACAGGCACCCTGCACAGAGTTTATACTTAGTCACTGTACTGTAGTATCTTTAATGCACCAATGTAAGAAAAGAAGGCTAAAAAAATTCCGCATACATTACAAAAGCTCAGTATCAAAGTATCCTTTGATCATGGATGATTTTATAAAATCTAACTATGCATCAGGTTAAAGATATTGATTTTTATGGTGGAAATCTCAAAACCTCAGAAGAATGAGAAGCATACTAAGGATCACCTAAAACAGAAAAGCAAGTCAAGTATAATTTTTCTTTATAAGGTAGAATTTAAAATGGATCAAATATAAAATGAAATATAAGAATGAGAAAAAGAGCAATATACTTATATGGGCCAATCAGTGGTTGTCCCCATAGCTAGATTTCATTCTGAATTCTGCAAATGATATTGAGAGTATGTCCCTTGAGAAACAGTTAAACCAAACAGTGACTTTTTCTTTAATATAGAATAGGAAAACAATAAAATTGATTAAAATATCCAAAAGGGAAAAGATTACTCTTTGCAGAATTTCCCAAAGTAGGCATTAGCATCCAGAATCTGGTCTGCTGAAATGTTTGAAGAAGAGGAACAGAGAAGGCAAGAAAAATAAATAATAGTCAGGTGAGGGGGAGCAAATTCTTAATTGCTCAAACTTGATGTGGGTGACCATGCTTGATTAGTAAAAGCTATGTATTTCATTCTGTGAAAATATTATGACAGTGTACTGAGTAATCCTTCATAAATGAAGAAAACTCTTTCAGTGAATTTTGATATTTCCCTTGAAAAGTCAAAAATTCATCTGATGTATAATGTCATGTTTAACCCAGTAAGAAGAAAATAAAAGGAACATCAAATTTCCATTTGATGTTTGCTTTTAAAAAATGCAAGGATGTGAACTAACAAATAGATTGGCTGGCATATGGGGTCCCTTTGTCTCCACGATTATGTTAATAAGGTTAAATAAGGCATTACACTTTATTTGATGATTACCAGCAGTAGACAAGACATCATTATTTAAAAAGTCAGGATGGTTAGGCATTAAATTTGACATCCTTATGGGATATTGAGTATTTTCATCTTACTTCAAAGTATAATTTTATCTTATATACAAATTTTAAAACATACACAGCTTATCCATATGCTAAATGAAAAATGATATATATTCTACAGCAGAACGAAACCTTTCACCTTTTCCCTTGGCCTGAGAATGAAAGTATGGAGCATAAATCAAGAGCACTGTGTCATGCAGAGAAGATCTGAACAGAGTGAAACAGGTTTGCTTTCACCCCCAGCACCTGCCATGCACAGGCACTGTGGACCCAGACAGTCTCACCCTTGGATGGTGGCCCTCATTAAACTTCTAATAGAACTAGGACACTGATAAAAGAGGTCATTCATTGCCAGAGCTGCAAATGGTTGTCCTGGGGACAGACACAAACCAGAGGTGACAAGCGATGGGCTAAGCAAGCTCCCATCAGTGCTCTCTCAGGTGTTGCTGAGAAAATTTAGAGCTCATAATGAATAGCACCAGAACAAGCAGAAATGCCCCATGTGAAGAACACAGGTGAGGTCACAGAGTCTGCTTGGCATAAGCTTGGATCACAGGAACTGCTGAGGAACATCCCTGGCGATCTGTGAAGTCTTCTCCCGGACTGTAGTTGAAGGCCAGGAACCTCAGGGGTTCTGCATTACGTATCTGTTTCCTGGCACCAGCCCATACAAGTGACCCCAAGGTGGCTCGCGCTCTGGGCCCTACAAATCTAACCAATTACACCAAAATATTAAAAATGCTGAATTAGAAGCCAGAAGACCTGATGTATAGCCATTTCTCTATTACTGAGTAAGGAGGTAGTGGGAGGCAAATCATCAAATCCCCTTTGTCTCCATTGTCTTATCTGTAAAATGCAACTGATAGGAAGTTCATCCTGTATCTACCTTATAGCTGTGGTGAAAATCCTGAATGAAAAAGTGTTTTGTTTTGTTTTTTTAATTGAATATATTATAAAGATGTTAGCTAAACTATTTTATGGAATTAGAAAGGACCATAATCTCACCATCACAGATCAAGAGGTTTCCTTAGTATAACAAAGTTGCTCATCTTTTTTCTTCTGTTTAGAATGGCTGTGGTTAATCTATATGGTTATCTTTATTTTTGAAAGAAAAAACAGAAATTTTTAAAAAAATGTTCTCAAAAATAATTCTAACCTGTTACATTTTTAAGCAAAAATGGGAATAATTTACACATATAACTTGATTTTATAGTTTGGATTTAGGTACCTAACATTATAAATTGTAGGTTTCATCAATAAATTTAGACTTTTTTAGTCATGTATATTCCCAGAACTCTAACGTATATGATCACATCATCCTGCCTCACAGGAAAACTTTATCTGCATTCAGATAAACAGCTTTACTGAATTTGGATTAAGATCTTTTTAATCATAAAAGCCGCAAGGCACCTGGACCGTGTAGGACAGTGACATGTAGTCTTCATCTGTTTCTCCATGCAAGTCATTGATATATCTATTGATAAGCCATTATGGGATGTGCTAATAATGATAGATTATTTACCACAAAGTTGTGATTTGAAGACATACAATACATAATAGATAATAAGAGGTGTTTTACGTATTTTAATTCCAAACCAATAGCAACCCAATGAGATAATGTATTAGTTTCCTGTTGTCACTATTAAAAAAATGACCTCAAGTTTAATGGCCTAAAAAATACAAAGTTATTCTCTTACAGTTCTAGACTTCGGAAATCTGAAGTGAGACTTCCGAGTCTGAAATTGAGATGTCAACAAGGCGCATTTCTTCTAGAGGCTTCTGAATCCCTTCCTCACCTTTTCCAGCTTCCAGGGAGCACTGTCATTGCTTGAGTCTGGCCACACCACCCCAATATCTGCTTCCATTGTCACTTCCCTTCTCCTCTTCTGTAGTCAATCTCCCTATTACATAAGTGCTTATGATTCCATTGGTCCCACCCAAATAATCCAGTATAATCTCCCAACTGCAAAATCCTTAACTCATATCTGCAAATTTCCTTTTACCGTATAAAGTAACATATCCTGAGGATTCAGACATCAACATCTTTTAGGGGCCATTTTCCTACCTACCACAGGAAACTATAGCTCATTGACCACTGTCATGTTGCCCAAATGGGAAACCCTCATTTTCAAACAGAGATTTTAGGTTTAATCCTGGGTGCAGCCTGAAATGGCTCCCTTGAGAGTGCATGAGCTACCGGTTTTTCCCTCTGCCTTCACTAGTGTACGCATATATCAACTTTCCAGACCTTGGTGATGACACAAATATCTCTCTGGCTTCGATGTCCTTGGTAATGTGGGGTAACGAAGCCAGAGGTCCTGTGATTCCTTTTCAGCCGAGAGTATATTTTTATGTGCCTCTAAAGCAGAGCTGTCTGTTCCCTCCTCCCTGTGATGGTGCTTCTGTCTTGTGTGTGCTCCCAGATCTCCTGGGGACTTCCAGTGTAGCAATGACTCCCTGGGCCCATCACAGGCCAACTCAACGAGAATCTCCCACTCTGGAGGCCAGATACAGCCAGAAGTTTTGCTGATTAGCCTGACACACACCAAATTCTTCTAAATTACAAATGTCTGGATGGCATAAGTGAATTTGGCCTGTATTTGAGTTGCTTATACTAATAGATGAGAGAATTTAGATTTGATCACTGTGGATTATGAAATTTGCCTATGGATTAAGTGTTTGATCAAAGAATGCAATTCAATTTTATCTCATCCCCAAACCAGGATTGCAATTACCTTGATATAGTGTGTTCCGTTGTGATGAAGAATACAGATGTCAATTGGTTGCTTCAGTATTATTTTGTGTATCTGAAGATGTACTGTGCATGAGGGAGGGGAGACTGGTTGAAAGAAGGTGAAGGAATTAGCCAAAAAACATTTATACATGATCAATGGACACAGACAACACTGTGGTGATGGTTAGAGGGAAAGGCACAACAGTGTCTTAGTGGAGGTGGAAGAAATGTGGACATCTGTAATAGTGTCCATAATAGAAGTAAAGTTTAAAGTGAGTAAGGTCTATAATTAGAATGATTATACTAGCTGAATAATTTCCTTCATTGTAGGTTCCACTTAATATTACTTACTTTGTTCTTAACCATCTTGTGTATTTTACATAAAAGAAAAATGAATAATTCATGAAAATAATTATAATGCCTAGAGTCAAGAAGCATCTACCAAGGTTTAGGTATTATTGTAATATCATTTTTTAAAATTAATTTTCACAGTATTATTGGTTCATTTTTTTTTTTCATCTGAGGTAATTGATATTTTCTCCAAACTGTCACAAATTTTACCAGAATTAAGATCTGAATTAGGTCTCCAGGTTGTGAAAGATAAGAACAGACAGTTTTGAAGTTTGAAATGTGTGTTTATTTAAAAATTGTGGGCCCTGTCTGGTGGCTCAGTGGATTAGTGCCAGTCTGCCAACCCAAAGGTTGCTGGTTTGATTCCCAGTCAGGGCACATCACCAGGTGGCAAGCCAGGTCTCTAACCAGGTCTGTAGCTGGAGGCAGGTGAAAGGCAATTATACATTGATGTCTCTCTCCCTTTCTTCATCCTTCCCTGCCCTTCTCTCTGAATATTCTGAATATAATGAATAAAATCTTTTAAAATTTTTGTGTATTTTAGTCCATGTAACTATCTTTAATCTAAAGGATCAAAATAAATACTAGGATTTTGTTATTAAAATTGATAAAACTAAATGAATGTTCAAGAAAATTAAATATCAGTTGCAATTTTGTTTAAGGTTATAGTGTTTATACTTCTGGTGTTATTAAAGCCTAAAACTGCCCTGGGACTTTTGGGAGAAGGGAGTTACTGTAAACCTACCTTACTGGCCAGAGTAATGAACTAATAATCAAGCATTGCTCTCAACAGAGGTAGAATTCAGAAAGAAATGTGGTAGGACATACCCAGCTGTTGCCAAGCATCTTGGTCACTTAACTTCCCAAGAATTACTCCTTATGTATGACATTATTTTGACATTTGACTCAAATCATTTTATGTTTGGGATAGTGTTATTTATTCCCACTTCCATAGAGGTAATGATAAATTACTCTTATGACACTCATATTTTATTATTTTAGACTTATAGAAAACCTGGGTTCCTGCAAAAAACAAACAAAAATACCTAATTTTGTTTTTTAATTAGGCAGCAGCAAAAAAGATGCTACAGAGGCAAAGCTATTTAAAAAATCTCTGAGCCCTGGCTGGTGGCACAGTGGATAAGGTGCCGGCCTGTGAACCCAAAGGTTACTGGTTCAATTCCCAGCCAGGGCACATAACCAGGTTGCAAGCCAGGTCTCCAGCTAGGCCTGTAGCTGGAAGCAGGTGAAAAGCAACCTTATAAGCATTGATGCTTCTCTCCTTCTCTGCCTCTCTCTCTTCCTGTCTCTCTCTAAAAATAATTTTAAAAACCTTTTTAAAAAATCTATCCTTATTTATAAGGTTGATCATTAAAAGGCAATTTAATACATGTGGACTGAATTGCAAGACAAGTAATATTTACAAATACAAACAACTAAATTAAAAACAATGCATTTTAGTTCTAGTGTTCTGCTATATAATATTCAATCTATAAATACAAAAATTTAATTTTATTTAAAGTGTAGCTAAATTTTTAGTGTGAAAGGGTAATTCCCTGGAATACAATTGAAAGCAAAATTTAGAAAAATGTATTGGAAAAAAGACTTGGGATAAACCATTCCTTAGGAAAAATACTTGGTAATTTAAGGTATTTAAGGAAATAGTATTTACAGTTTGCAGAGTGAACGTCAGTGAATTTCAAATACTTTCAGCATAAACTTGTACAGAAGTCATGTCTCTGTGTTTTCAACACCAGGCGATGAAAAAGAAATTGCAATATAAATCACCGGAAAATTTTAAATGTATAATTTTACTAATAACCTTTATTTGAGTCCAGCAGATACTCTTAAAAGTAAACACATGAAGCCCTGGCTGGTGGTACAGTTAAGGCACTGGCCTGTGAACCCAAAGGTTACTGGTTTGATTCCCAGCCAGCACACATAACCATGTTGCAAGCCAGGTCTCCAGCCAGGTCCATAGCTGGAGGCAGGTGAAAGGCAACCATACATTGATGTTTCTCTCCCTCTCTGTCTCTCTCCCTTCCCCTCTCTCTCTAAACATAATAAATAAAATCTAAAAAAAAAAAAAAAAATTAAAGTAAAGGCACAATTTTCTCTCTACACTGGTACAATACTGCTAATAATTATGATACATTAAAAATAAAATATTTATTGAGAAAAAAAAATTCTCATTGAAAAATTTAACCCATTCTTTCCCTCCAGCTCCCATCAAATTAATTGTTTAAAGTGTTTCTTGTTCATTTTGTTTTAATTCAAAATTACCCTATTTATCTTCATGACTGTATTATCAAAACTGTTAATCTCTGGAAGAATGAAAACTGAGATGCTGGGGATGTGAGGGGCAGATTTAAGAACATCTGGTTCCAAGAACGATCATGACCTTATTTGCACAGGGCCCTCCACACGTATCAATCTCGTCGAACTCCTGCTTGCTCTGTCTTTGCACAGACATGCCTTTTTCTGTTGAGATAGATGGAATGTGTATTTCTCTATCTCCTATGTGTAATTCAAGACAGTGCTTAAAGTATCTACTTTAGAAATCTTACCTCTTCCACTCTCTCTTACATCAGAACTGGTTAACTGCCTCTTACTAAAAATACTCCAACACCCAGTATTTATAGGTATGAAGCAGTTATCACATTAAATAAAAATTTAATTTTCTTAAGGACAATTTAAAATCCTTTAATATGTAAAACTCCTTGAAGGTGAAAATTATTTTATATCAATCACTAGACACCTATCACAATAGTTGAAAAGTAAAGGTGCTTGGAATTTTAATATTAACAGTGACATTTTTATTTTTCTGTTGTAAATGTTGTTGTATAGACCATGTGTTTGATAATATTCCAATGGATGAATGTATAGATAGGCTACCTATTTGTATATTGGTTGCATAAGTAGTAAGTATACACACACACACACACACACACACACACATATATATACATATTCCATATATATGCACCCATATATATGTGTTAATGTTTATGTAAAGTCATATGTGAAAATATTTCCTCCAAGCTGAATATTTATTTGTTCTTATTATATCAGGATAGCTAGTCTATCCTTGATCTTTTAACGAATTCCACTTGACAGAAGAAATCAAAGGTATGGTTGAAACTCCTTTTTTTAAAATGTTAAATCAATTTTTAAATTCCACCACAGCTGCAAATAAAAACTGAGTACCAGTCCAAATAAGCACTACATGAATTATAATTTTTGTGCTAATGAACAAATTTATTCAGCAGGATGAGAAGTGTGGGAAATTGTCATTCACTATAAAATTAATGTAACAGAAAAATTTCTCTTCGCAGTCTAATGCCTTTTTTTAACTCAACATAGATCTTGAGATTCAGTGTTTTATTAAGTGCAGCTTGATCAAGCTTGAACATCCATGTTTTACTCTTGTCTGTGGAGATAATTAATATGAGTTGATATAGTACCTCTGGAGATTGCCTAGCTTTTTATTTTCGTAAGCACTTATTTTCGGATCATGAAGGTTAGACACTTTTGAAAATGTCATTACAATTTGGATTCTGAAACACCCATCTTGAAATTCAGACCTTCTTTAACCCCATGGTGAGGGAAATCTCTGTTAGTGTTCTGTGCCTCATGGTTGTAGAAACTTAAGTTGTCTTATAGGCAGATTCTAAGCAGAAAATTTTCATTGGCCATATTCAATGAAATAAGACTTTATTTTTTTATATGAACAAAATAGTTATGGTTTATTTGTTGCATTTTTTCACATGTGTGGGAGTGTGTGGGTACATATGTGTGTGTCCCCATGGACTTAATTCTTAGGATTAATATTTTTAGGCAAGACTGAATTTCATGTTATGCTGGATTCACAAAATCAAACAAACCACAAGGATGAAAGTATGATTTGTTTACCATATGCAAACATTTGGATACTTGCACTCAAATGGCAATTCAAACGGCAGTGAGTTTTACTGACTACATAAGGTAGAAGTAAGTTGGTGTAAAAAATAAAAATTTCATTTTTAAAATTGTTGATATTTTAACACTGCTCTACAGGATTAATCAAGGCTTCATCTTATTGCCTCACCATCACACATGCTTCCCTGGACATGCTTGTGGTCATAGCCGAACGCCAGCCCACAGCAAAGAAAAGAGGACAGGTAAATCATTAACATTCTGCACCCATTTCCAATGTGTGGGGATTCTTTCAACACCACCAACCAATCGCTGGTATTCTGCAATTCAACTCAAGTCTCATAGTATTTACCTGGCTTAATTCTCACACCAGTTACCCAGAGGTAGCATCAGATCCCCCAGATGAAGGGCTCAGTGATGTAAGACTGCCCTTGGCCCCCCAATTCAGGCAAGAGTCCCAAGCCTAGGCTATTTGTTACCTGGACTTCTGACCAACTGGCTACTGTTTGGAGGTTCCTTCTTGGGTTCAATTAATATATTAGAGCAACTCACAAAACAGAGAAACATTTGACTTACTTGCACGCCAGTTCATTATGAAAGGGTGTAACTCAGAAACAGCCAGATGGAAGGAAGCACAGAGCAAGGCATTTGTCAGGGCACCAGTATCTTTGTCCTGTGTGCTTCACCCAACACCTCCATGTGTTCACCAACCAGGAAGCTCTCAGACCCACGTACTCTGGGGTTCTTATGGAGGCTTCTTTCCATAAGCATGATGTATTCAATCATTTTGGCCATTGGTGATTAATTCAACCTTTAGACCTCTCTGCCTCCTAGGCAGTGACAGGGTTGTGAATAAAATATCTAATCACAGATTTGGTTCCTCTGGCCACCAGCCTCCATCCTTAGTTGCTTCCAAAGTCACCTCATTATTGTAACAGAAGACACCTTTATTGATCTCTCCACCTAAGGACATTCCCAGGAACAGAGGTGAAGACCAAATATATATTCTTGTTATAAATTGCAATATCCCACTCATATTAACACACAATGTCTTAAGGCCAAGGTCTGGAAGTGGAACACATTACTTCTGTCCACCCCCAAATGGCCTGAACTCATTTATGCAACTGTTCATAACTGCAAGTCAAGTTTAAACTCTGGGTGGGAAGTTCATTGATTACAAGTAAGACATGGCAAATGCATGCTGGGAGATAGGTAGGTGTATCAATCATTCTGATGTCCAGGAAAGGTTTAGAAGTTCTCTGATTTTTTTTTTTTTTTTTTTGCATTTTTCTTTTATATTTTAACTCAGAATTAATTGAAAGAGATGAAAGAATATCACTATTGTTAGCTTTTCACTCAGGATTAATTGGAAGAGATTAAAGAAAAACACTGTTGAAATAGGTTCTTCAGGGGTGTCACGGGAAAAGACTTTCAGGGACACTTGCGGAGGAGGAGTTTTAAGATACTGGCAAGATCTATTAGAGAACAAAGTGACAGCACACTTGCCGAAGCAGAGGGTGTGGGCTATAGGGCAGCTAGTGCTCCCAGGTCCTCACTAAGCTTTCATATCTTTCCCTGGGTTCAGGGAAGATGAGGCTTTCTTTCAAACTATCCGCTCTTTCCTGGCTTTTGGCTTTTGGAGGTGCTTGTGCCCTCCCCATCTTAGGGTGCTCTTTTGGCTCCCCTAGCGCCTGCACTCAGTAAAAGCCCCTTGCCTCATTAGTCTGGCAGGTTCTCCTGCCAAAAATCTGCCTTCACTGCCTTCTTGAAGGTTTTGGTCCATTTGGTAGAACAGCCTTGGATCCTGTTACGCCCCGTGGGTGGCTGTGAAGCTGCGCCCCCATTCCCACCCCCCATTCAGGCGTCACCAAAAGACCAGTTTCATTAGCTCTAACCTCTTTTGTTAATATCTAACTACCTGCTCTAATGCTATGGGTTGAATTGAGAACATTATCATTTCATTGTGCTACAGTCAGTGGTTTAAAGCACTGTTTATCTAAGAGTTACTAATTATCTAAGAATTACTAATTACAATGTTAAGTCTGTTTTCCAGGGTTATCTTGTTGTGCTATTATAAAATTCTCTATTATAGGAATTTCTTTATACCTAAAAATGCAGATATCTTGCTAGGATGATTTGGGATTGAGGACTGATTTATTTCAGCACATCAAGCTCTTTTTCCTTAAGATTTTCTCCATGTGGCTGCTTCACCTTCCAGTGGTTAACAAAAGTGTTAACAGCTATTAAGCATTTCATATGGGCAAAGACATAATCCAAAGGAAGATAATGAGAAAGGACTTTCCTGAAGTCCATCAAATACCCCTACAATGCACGGTCAGTAATTAGACCATAGGTCCATCGCTGAACCAAGTGACAAACTGTTATCCTGTATTCCAGCCTTCCTCCAAAGTGTTCTTGCTTTGTTGTTCTGACATAATTAGGGTCCCGATTCACTTTTAAAATTGTTCCAGCTTGGATGAGTAGTTATATTGCCATTCTACCTCAACTCATTTTGGTAAAAACCCTGACATTTGGGATAGGACCAGCTGTTGTTGGGCCAGATGTGCAAGGTAAGAGAGGGAATTCCTGAATGAAATCAGGATTCTTTACAGCAAAGAAAGTGAAAAGGGTGTCTGTAAGAAATGAAAGCCCTGCATGGTATCTCTTCCTGATGTTGTGCACTGAATTGTGTCTTCCCTCAAATCATTATGTTTTAGCCCTAAGCCCCACCAGGATTGCATTTGGAAAAAGGGCCACCAGGAGGTAATAGAGGTTAAGTGAAGCCATGAGCATGAGGCCTTAATCCAATAGGACTGGTGTCCTTTTAAGAAGAAAAAGAGACCCCAGAGATCCCGCTTTCTCTGCGAGCAGAAAGTAATGCTGATGGCATTTTGAACTTGGAATCTCAGCCTCTGGAACTGTGAGAAAATAATGTTTTGTTGTGGCAGCCTGAGCAGATTAAGACACCTGCTGCATTTTTTTTTCCTTCTAAGTATATTTGACTTTACCCATAGCACTAGGGTTTTTCACTGGTGAGTGCTTAGGCGGGAACATGGGTTGTTCTTTTCCATTTTCTCCACTCCATCTGCCTCTGCACTTAGGATTCTCTAGTTCTCTAAATACGGAGGGAAACTCTCAAGTCTTTGGATAAAGAGGCTGACTGTACAACCACCCCACGGTCCCCAGGCATGGTCCCCATATGCTGTGTGTATTCCTGGATAACTGGGAATCACTTTAGACTTCCCCTATGCCCCTCTTACGGGTTGACTGATACATGGTAATTTGGAGGGGCTCTATAAAAATATTGTCTGACTAGTATAAAAAAAAAAAAAACAAACACAGAAGCATTTAATAGGACATGTAAGAATATTTAAGGAGAACCTTAAAAAAGGAAGGTTTAGCACTGGCTGACAGCACAGTGGATAAAGCTCCGGCCTGTGAACCCAAAGGTCACTGGTTCAATTCCCCAGCCAGGGCACAGAACCAGGTTGCAAGCCAGGTCTCCAGCAGTCCCGAGCTGGAGGCAGGTGAAAGGCAACCATACACTGATGTTTCCCTCCCTTCCTGCCTCTCTCCCTTCCTCTCTTTTTGGAAATAATAAATAAAAAAAAATTTTTAAAGAAAAGGAAGGTTTAATCAGAATTGTGATGCGTATGGTCCAAAATTGAGGAGAGGATGCTTTTTCACAGTAACCTCAGCTTGGCTCTTTTTCATGATTGTTCTGATGTACCTAAGCCCATTCACGGGTTTTTTTTTTTTTGCCTCTTAGTTGAAAAACCATTTTGACGAAGAACATCACTTCCCAAATGCTGCATCTGTCCTCAAATAAACAGAGAACCTCAGGTTAAATTTCCTTAGGGTTATGTGAAATTTGCTTTCCATCAAGCCTGTTAAGGTATATTTACCAAGACAGTAACTACCTACCTAACCTAGGCATTCATTTTAAATGTAATGTGTGAGCTCTGAAAAAATGCAGGGCAGGGAGGGGGAAGGTTCATGCTGTGTACATGCAATGAGGCTGAGATGGTACTTTCCCCACTTAACTGCTATGGCGGCAACTCATTGGTTTCTAAACAGTGTTTGTACACACCTCTATTGAAGACACAAAACATTGTTTTTTAACATGTTCAGGAGGATCTAGGAGAGCAACCTGCAATAAAATATACTGGATTTCTGGAGTAAAACATACAGATTCACGCTAAGTGTGATCAAGATTGTAAGATCGATTGAAGTCAGCTTTTACTTCTGCAAGTGCTTGGGTCAGGTAGAATTTGCAGCCATCTGAGTTAGCAAGAAAGCTTTATTTTTCAGAGCTTTGAATTTCAAAATTGAATATCTTCATAGCCCAAGTTGAAAGGGAAGTAATTGCAACACAGAAAATAAAGAAACATATTCAAGGTTTTATGACTGATACCTGATGACAGTATCTTTCAAACCCCCGCGATGCAGATGCATTAAGTCATCTCAGTAAAATGACTAACAAAGCGCATTTTGTGTGGTGAGGAAGGTGTCTTAGAGGAAGTGGCATTTGAACTTCACTATGCTGGGATTTTTGATATTTTCTATCATCAAATAAATTTGAATGAAAGAGATTTAAACATGACCTTTGGATGTGTTTGGGCTAGGAGAGACAATTAGAAACAGGACTAACCTGCAAACCCAAAGGTCGCTGGTTTGATTCCCCAGCCAGGGCACATAACCTGGTTGCAAGCCAGGTCTCCAGCCAGGTCCATAGCTGGGGGCAGGTGAAAGGCAACCATACATTGATGCTTCTTTCCCTCTCTGCTTCTCTTCATTCCCCTCTCTCTGAAAATAATAAAAAAAACTTAAAAAAAAGAAAAGAAAAGAAACAGGACTAGACAGGGAGAAGGAGCCAGATCATACTCTAAGCATTGTTAATTCTTTGGAAATACAGACACTATCCTGAAGGTAATAGGGGCATGATTGATGGAATGTTATAGTCAGAACTGTGTGTGTGTGGGGGGGGGGGGGCGTGAGTGTTAGTGAGTCAATAATACATACGTGGAAAGAAAGGTAGGCATTGATTGAACATCTTCACACATGTAACTTTCATAGCTAAATGAAAATACTTACTTGATGCCCCCTTCAAAACCTAACCCCTAAATTATTGCATAAATTCACATAAACTCTTGCTACTACTTTTAACAAATTTATACACATGAATATTAAATTATGTTATGACCCTGTCCCCATCATGCTAGGGCGTAATCTGCAGTGCTGATTGTGGTGCAAACATGGTATGTACTTCTTGAAATCCGTAAGTTTGTAACCAATTTGAGAGACATTTTTTAAAAGATTTTATTTATTATTTTTTAGAGAGAGAGGGGAAGGGAGAAAGGCAGAAAAGGAGAGAGACATGGTTGCCTTTCACCTACCTCCAGCCATGGATTTGGCTGGAGACCTGGCTGGAGACCTGGCTGGCAGCCTGGTTATGTGCCCTGGTGGAGAATTGAACCAGCAACCTTTGGGTTTGTAGGCCGGCTCCTTATCCACTGTGCCACCAGCCTGGGCAAGGGACATTTTTAATAATATTCTAATCAATGTTTGGTACAGTGTATCCCCTTATTTGTGAGGGGTAGTTTCCAAGACCCTCAGTAAATTCCTGAAACCATCAATTGTACCAAACTCTATATACACCATATTTTTCCTATACATATATACATATCTATAATAAAGGTTAATCTATAAATAGAAACTATACAAGATTAACAGCCATAATGATAAAATAGAATAATTTCATATATGAAGTTAAACATATTTTGAATATTTTACTGAATATACATACTAATAACTAAGAAATCAATAACTATTTCTAAGGTACAAGTTAGAACAATTGTAGCAACATACTGTAGAAAAAGTTACATGAATATGGCATCAATTAGTAAAATAAGGTTACCACAAGGGTGTTTCTGTGACATCCCTTCTCTTAACCATTAAGTTTGTTTACATAAATTCATCTTCCATAATTTATAGTCATCATTTACCAAGTTTTCTATTTATCTTTAGTTGTTTCTCACTTTCCCAACTCTGAAGGGTATTTTGAGTTTAAACATTAAATTGTAAGTGCTGTTCAATATTTTAAAGATGCAGGCTATATGCTAATCATCCACAAAGCTGACAGCATTTTGACGGGTCTTGAGCTGACCCCTCCCATGAGTCATGCTTATGGGTATTTAATTAAAGATTTTTTTTCTTAAGCCTAAGTTGATTTTCATATTTCTACTTTTCACTGTTGTTTTTCTTTAATTTTACTGATTTAATAAAAAAGACAAAGTCCTGGGGCATAAATAATATAAGCTTTGTGATAAAAAATTGATAAGTGCAAATAAAGAAAACAGGAGCTATACACAGGGCATTTTTCCTAGATAGTTTTGTGTTTGTCATGGCCCCACCCCTAACCAGCCCCTAAGAGGCTAGGTGAGAAGAGTAAGATTATTTCTGTGCAAGATTCCTAGAGAAATCATATGTAAGGTTAAGCTGCTTGATTATGTTAGAATTCTAAAACTAGCTAAGTATAATTTCCAGATGAGCCTATTTATGCATATCATCCATTATTAACTTCTGTACAATATTAAATTAAGAAACATCTCCAGGCATCTTGATATGAATTAGAAATATAAATGCCATGATACTATTGATTACTGTTCTACATAGTTACACTTTAATATGCATAGTAAAGCAAAATAAATATGCTAAGAATCCTTCAATGATAAGCACCATTCTTCTGGAAATACTGATATATTTTCTACAGAAAGCATATGCAATGTCTCCTATTACATGAAACAAAATAGTTTGTAAAATGATCTACTTTAATATAGTTTCCTAGAGCACATATTTATAATTTGTGGAATATTGTCGATCTTTTTTACATATGTCGGAATAATAAGATTTCTGAAATACAGAATGCAGTCTATTGTTATTAATAATCACGGCCTATAAGTCACATCAGTGTGTGCATCTAGGATGTGCCATCTCTAATTTTCACAGAAGAGTCCTGTTTGTTCAACTTGCTCAATAATTTCAATCATGATTCTATTGTTGAAAATCCATGAGTATGCAGCCCATTGAATCAGGTGCAAGAAAAACCAAATGATAATTAAATAAGTTCAATGCTTTCTAACCTCAAAAGCCTATCATCTAACTAAGGAGATAGATTACAATCAAAAAGATAATGCTACTAATTTAAAACTGCTCTCCTTATGATTTTTAAAATATCTTAGTAGATCTTCCTGCTACTTCTTTCACTTTTATGTTGAAAAATATCAGTTTACCTGATATGAGTGGATGTATGAAAAGAAATCTGTTAATAAACTTTAAAAAAGTATTACTTTTATTGCTTTTAATAGACTCAATGGAGGAAACTATATTAACCTAAAAGAAAAATAAGAACTCAATCAAATTCAATATCAAAGTTTAGTAATTCTATATAAATTTTTAAGAGAAAACAAGGTACCAGTCTTCAATTCATAACACGGTTGCTAACATAAAGAATCATTGTAAAGAAGGAATCATTTCTAAATACCACCCTTATTTCCAGTCAGAAAGTAATCACTGTTTCCAAGCTACATTGGGCTGAATTTCCTGCTAACAAATGTGATAATATAGAACTCTATGAAAGTTAATGTTCCAATGAGAACTCCAAAATGATCTCCTCAAAAAATAATATTGGTGCATTAAAATAAAGAATTACACATTAAATTCAAAGTTAAAACTCTCACAGCATTAATGAAAAAATAGGCTATGATGTATTTACCTTAATTTTTTCACTTTACATGCTTTTTTGAAGTGTTGGAAGATGTTTAGAGAATCTACACAAGATCACAGTGAGCCTCATTACTGAGAAACTTTCAGAGGCATTTCAAGCAGATAAAACAACAACAACAAACATTAAATAGTATTTAATTACCACTGTTGATACAGGACAACCATTTCCACTGTTATTCATTAATTCATTATTTGTGCTTTCATACCATTACACAGTACTTAGTTTGATTGTATCTTAATGATCACGTGTTGGTAACTTACTTTTCTTTGTCTTAGACGCCATTGTCTTCCTTTCTTTCTTTTTTAAATGTCTCTTTTGTTCTACTTTAAAGACCCCCCCCCCCCCATTAGATTTGGTTCGGAATGTTCTGTGTAGTTTGTAAATGAGCCAGAGAGATACCAACTTTGCAAAAATAGGTATCTTCCCAGACCCCTCGCTGCCCCACTTCCAACCTGCACACAAACTTCTGTACAGGGGGAACCTGCGCGAAGTAAGATTAGTGGCTGAGAAGGAAAGTAGGAAGCAGCACATGTCCCCTGGATTTACTATACAAGACGTGTTGGCAGGGAACAAACCATGTGGGTGCATGACCTTCTGCACCCTGAGCTGCTGAGGCACTGAACAGTCTCTGCTGAAGGACCAGGCTTACCCCCCGCACTCTAGCATGGCCATGCTCCATGTGACACTGGGGAGCTGTCATTGCTGAGCCCCCTCGGGCGTGCAGAGCCAGGCGACTTGGAAGTCAGTCCCTCTGGTGGCAGCCGTAAAAGTTGGGACGCTCTACAGGTCTATCCCCAAAGTCACTATAATTAAAACAGTTTGCGAGGCGGACGCTTTCAGGACAGACCTCACATAGGTGGACGAGCTCATTCCAGCTCTTTAGATGAAACCGGAGAGCTCGTCTTCCTGTTGGAGAAACTTGGGGGGAGGCAGAAGGGGTGCGCCCAGCAGCTCCTCGGCTCCGGAGGGCAGGTCCTGGTCAGGTCCCCACGGATCAGAGCGGGAACCTTCTGCAGCAGCCGGGAGAGAACGTGCCAGTTCTTTCCCGGGTCGAAGCCGGACAGGCCATTTGGCCTGTTTGCTGGGCACGGAGCCCCCCGCAGGCAGCCACCGGGAGCGTTTGTGCGCACCTTTCCAAACTGTCCTTCTGTTCGCTGTTGCTCTTTGTGACTCCTGACTGTAACCGCTGTTGCTTATCAGAGTGGCAATGTGGGAGGTCCATTTTTTCCAGTTACGGATGTACATGGTGGGGCGCCTTCTAGGGCGCAGCTGGAGTTTTGGTTTCATGGTGGGAGCAAACCAGGGGGTGGAGATGGGGAAGCGCCCCCCCCCCCCCCCCACACACACAATCTTTTGAGCTGGGGGAGGGCCGCAGTGAGGGCCCAGAGGCCTGGAGTGGCAGCTGCTGAAGGAGGCGTCAAAGCCTTCAGGGAAACAGGGTGGTGGGCATTTCTGTTTGTCCTGTTGCCCTGCTCCTGGGCAGGACGGCCTGGGAGGTACGCCTGAACTCGGCTGTTGAACAACGGCTTGTTCTTCGTTTGCTCAAGTCGTTGAGATGTATGCATATGCACCCCGTTGGCTCTCAGAGGTAGGTGCTTTGGGGGCCCATCCATTGGGTGGCAGCCTCAAGAGTTGGGGTGCTTGCTATATGTGTGGCCCAGTTAATCTTCAGGGGGGCTGGGAGTTGGGGGTTCACTCCCAGTTGTAAGGTACTGATCCCAGCTTGGGGTGTACAACCAGCATGAGTCTCAGCCTTTCCCATCTGTTTCAGTATGTGTTTTCTCAGTTACCCGATGTTTAAGAGTCACTCAAATCTAGTTTCTGGGTTTCCGTCAGAGGGAGTTGCTCTGTGTGTAGCCTGCGATCTCTGTGTTCACAGGAGAGAAATTCAGGAGCCTCCCATGTCTTCATGTCGGAGCACCTCTCTTTTCTCCTTTCCTAAAAGGCATTTGGAAAAATGTGGAAGGAGTTTCCTTTAAGCAGATTTTCCAAAGAAATGTGGAAAAAAAAAAAAGACAGAAAATCCTAACCCTACGAGAATGCCTATGCTATTGTCAGTCTTGCAGTCTGTACAGTATAATTATTGTTCATGATTCCCCACTGCTTCTTTAGATAGGTTTATGTCAAATATATATCCCCCTGGTTTGCCATGGGCATACATCAGTTGCCACCCTGAATACTCCCTCATTTTACTGCTTCCCCACCAACTACAATGTGCATACAGTGCAGTAAACACTCCATTAGTATAAAAATGTGCATGAGAATCATTTTCTCCAAGAATCTGAGGAAGAATATCTCGCAGCTCATGCCAGGGATACCACACTGCTTGTAAACAGTTGTCTTCCTCAAATTAGTTATTCATTAATTCAAGAGCATAGAAGATCCTTTTAAAATGTCTACTCCAAATTTAGATATCTACTTAGTTCCGGAAATCACTCGGACAGAGCTGACACTTAAAATGTTGAGTAATTTCATTATATCATTAAGATATTCTTAGGCTAAGATTATTTTTTCTCAAATGAGGCAGTAAGCAAAATCTTATTGTACCATGTAAAAAGTATTCAATTTAACATGGCCCTTGGAGTCTATTTTAAATATTATCTCTATTTATAAATGGGTTATTGAGCTGATGAAAGAATAAGAAATGATCCCTCAAGCATTCACTGAACCAAGAATAAAACTCAGCAGTCTTGGTTTAAAAAAAAAAAAAAAAAAAATGATGACATCAAAATACAGTCATTTCAAAATTCAGTGTTAGAATAAATTGTTTTAAAGATTTGGAATTAAATATTCAGAAGTGGTCTTTGGAGTGGTGTTGAACCCATGTTTTGGGTGAGCTAAAAATTAAGATGTAGCAGATCTATTATTACCTGGATTTTTTCTCCTATAAAATCTGTCACACCCTTAAATTCTGAGTCTGGCATTTCTAGAAGGAGAATGCATTAAAGTCTCAGAGTAGCAAAGAGATAGAAGAAATCAAGCCAGCCTAAGCATGAGCTATTTGACTCAGCATACTGGTTGCCCATCCTCAGGCCCACTGCATGCCCAAATCCCTTGTTCACAATACTGTGATTCTAGAAAAGTCATTTCTCTGCTTCTCCCATTCACTTCTACTCTTTTCTTAATTATCTTTCTCAAAAATGTGATTGTGCAACTAAACATAGCTGCAAGGGAAGCATACACCTTCTCCTCCAACACCTTTAGGTAAAACAACATTTGGAGCAATTAAGTGACTCTCTCAGTTTGTAAAAGTGAAATGAAAATCTCTATTGATTTGCTACCCTTACTCAGAGTTTTTCTGGAGCGATTAGCCTATCATTCAATTTTGTGAACCTAATGTTATCTATGTTGTTGAAATAATACTAAATGTTAGAGGTAGAGGATACCATACTCAGTGTTGGAATTCTAATTAATATTCTGTCAGGTTTTATCAGAAAACTCATAGTATGCAGATAATTCACTCATTTATTTATTTATTTTGTTTTCCGAAAGATCTTAAATTGTATCCAAAACTGACCAACTGATCCCATTTGCACCATATGGAACACACAAAAGTCTCTTGAAAAATGATATCTTATCACATTTTAAATATACTATTAGTTCTTATATTAGCATTTCTTTTCAAGCTTATATCCAATATCCAGTGAACTCTATGAACTGCTTTTATATAGCTCAGCAAATTAGTGATTCCTTATACCATGTTTATTCTTTATTATCTCATACAATTTTTCCTCTCTGTATAGTACTTGTCCCATACAATTTTTCTTCTCTGTATAGTACTTAGAACTATGTTACTTTGTTTTCCTTACCACTATTCATTGTCCCCTTTTATGTACAATACAATAAGTTCCCTTTTCATTATCAAACTCCTAAAATATAAAACAATTCATGGTACATGGTAGGTATTCAAACAGTATTTGTTATATGAATGAATAAATAAATGCATCTTTTAGCTCTAAATGATCCCAGGGAACAAGCATTTCATAGAAACCTTTGATTTGATGTATGATACTGAATGGCAAGAAAACAAGCGAATTGTTTTAAATCATATACAATAAATCAAGATTGCAACCAAGCTTGTACTAAAATGCAGTTCAGTTAACATATTCTAAGGCTGGTTATTGTACCACACAGCCTTTCTCCTGGTAACTGCAGTCTCATAATCTCAGTTAAAATGTGACATTTCTAATTAGATATCATTTCTATGTATTATTCCATGCAAACTGTAATTATAATATTATTATCATTAAAATATTTTTAATGTAGTCTTCTAAAATTGTGTCAGTTTTTAAGGAACTTACTTATATCCCTGTTGCTTCATACCTGTGACTAGCAGGCACCTCACAATTTTTAATAGCAATTGGAGTTTGTGAGTTTTCTCACTTCATTTATCCCCATTTGGGTAACTGCTGCTGGTTTCAACCCATGTTTCCAGAGTATTGAGATCATTCTAAATTATAGTGCTGGCATCTCTGGTATTTAGTGGCAAGTTCAGATTTATGTTTGCCACAAATTTGGTTAAAATTCATTGATGCTTAAGAATGCAAAAAAAAAAAACGTATCATGGGCTAAATTAATCTACATAAGCACTTTCATTAGCTAGTACAGTTCTTTTTTTT